>CAUYRH010160999.1:0-26996 GCA_963574655.1 Perodicticus potto
CTTCCCTCCCTTCCCATAATCTTGTGCTACAGTTGGGTTATAGTCTTAATATGGAACCTTTAAATTAGCTTCATAGTAGGGCTGAGTACATTGGATATTTTTTCTTCCATTCTTGAGATGTTTTGCTAAGAAGAATGTGTTTCAGCTCCATCCATGTAAGCACGAAAGATGTGAAGTCTCCATCTTTCTTTAAGGCTGCATAATATTCCATGGTGTACATATACCAAAGTTTATTAATCCATTCGTGGGTCGATGGGCACTAAAACCACACTACAACAAAGACATCTGCACTAAAATGTTTATTGCAGCCCAATTCATAATTTATCAGCCTTTTATACTCCTAATCACCACCACTAAATATCCCAGGGCCAGGTTCCAGTCACCTAAGGACAGTCCCTACATCTGGAAGCCTGATAGAACTATCCAGCTCACCCTGTCTTGCCCACTTCTTCCTGCAGAAACCACAGTGAAGCTTCCTACACATGATTCCCTCCTCCCCTCTATCTCCTGACTACTCTGGTGTTCCCATGTGGTCCTCTGCAGCCTGTTGTGGCTCCTCCACTTGGGAACTGTGAGTAATAAACTATCGTTTGAATGGCAGCATGCCCTGGTCTGCTGGCCATACCATGCCTCCAGTTTTCTATGAACACACTGTATTTTAGAGCACATACCTACTGCTGTAGCTCTCATTTCCTGGCATTGCTGAGATGTACATGGTGTTGAACACTCCAGCCCTCCTTGGCATTCATTCATTAACATAGAAGAAGGCAGTTGTGCTAAGGCACCCATGTTGTCCCACTGGGGGGCCTCATCCATCAATAAATAGGCAATGACAGGCTAAGCTTGGGACATCCAAAAGATACAGAAATTTTATTTTTGGTCAAAATTTGGTTTAGGGCCAGAACTTCTTATGGATCCTGCTGGGGCAGAAACTTAGGTGGGCTATTGTAGGTGACTGAGAGTGTCTAGCCCTAGGAGCAGGTAGAGAGTGGGGTGAAAGCATGTGCACAGCTCCTTCCAGCAGCTAGATGCTGAGTGTGTGGCCATGCAGTACAGGTGGAAGGGGGCATGCTGCTGGAGGGCACGGTGAGGAGGAGGAAGGCAAGGAAGGAAGTGCACAACCTCGCAGGACCAGCAGGCTGGTATTTGAACAGAGATCCTGGGAATGCACATACTGTGTTCTTTCCACTCTATCACATGGCCCAAGAAGGTAGATAAAGCAGAAGAGATACTCTGAGGAAAGAAACAGGGAGGGGAGCTAGTGTTTGGGTTTGGGAGGCAAGGAAGGAAGCCTCAAAACTGACTCTCCTAGCAGAGGCGTTTGGGGAGAAGAGAGGAATAGGGGAGGAGGAAACACCAGGTGGGCCAACTGTAAGGCTGGCAGACCCTGAGATTGTGCACAAGTGTCTTTGTTCAGGGAGTTTCCCAATTCTAGTCCTAGAGGAAGAAGTCAATTGATGTAGGTTAACGATGCCAGGAAAGGGAGCGCAGTCTCTGCAGTGCTGCCAGGCTCCTGCTGGGAGGCAAAGCTGTTAGGCAAAGGGGGCAGATTGGCTCTCTTTCAGAGGGTTTGTAATCCTCCCTCTGCCCCAGAGACCTGGCTTCAGCGTCCTCCTGTCTCCCAGCCGAGGAGACCCCTCTCCTGTCCTTTGTTCTATCTTTTACACACTGTCAGCACACTCTCAGTTCACCCAAGCCCTTGCTCCGTCCTTGCTCCCAGATCCCAACATTTTGGGAACTGAACCAGTCTAGACGAGGTAATCTCGTAGTAATTATTCTCATTACTTCAAAAAATAAACCACCTATACACAAACCATTGTTTGGGGAGGGGTCATTATTATGGATCCCCATTTTAGAAAGGAAAAAACTGAGATTTGGAGTTTCCTGAATATTTACAGGGCTGAATTTTGAACTTGAGTCTTCTGTGCCATACTACTCTGCACCTCTTCCCAGACTCCACAAGAGCTCCAAGAACACATTGGCCTGGGTTGCCAGCTATTGAGGGAGGTTCCTTTGCTCCTTGACTGTGTATTACAAGGGCAAGTGGGATGTAAATGTAAGACCTCTTAAACATCTGAAGACGTATGAATGAAGGAGATTAGGGAAATGAAAATGAGAGATGCCATCTTTGCTAGATGGCAGCTTCAGAAAGTGGGAACCATGGCTAGATTTATGGGGACAAATTAAACACTGCTCAATGTGGAGCTTCCAATGCAGACTCAACAGTTCATTGATCATGATTATAACAAATCATCTTATCTGGGTACCTATCTCCCAGTTTCTGAGTGCTTTGCTTCTGAGTGCTTGCACCTGTGCCCTTCTTCAGAGGCCTGTCCTTGGGCTGCTAGAACTGTGTGGGTAGCAAGAGTTCCACAGACCTAGATGTTTATACTTCCCTTCCTCTCCCTCTGGGGTTACTTGAATCTCCCTTGCCTCTGGGGCACACAAATTCTGAATTGTAATTTACACTCCAGAGATTTCTGCAGGATCCCACTGAAGCTAGAGCTTCACCAGAGATCACATGGTTTCTTTCCTTTTTCTCTTTTTCTGTCCTTCTAGGCATACTCCCTGTAAGTGTCTACTGGGAGCACTTTGTTAAATCACTAGTGCATGGATCCTGCAGACCCTGACCTAAGAGAGCAATCATCTTGGAAAGTGTCAAGGATGCAGTAACTTCAGAATGCTCATTGCCTGGCAGTGAAGAGAGAAAAGAAAATAATTACAGCAAAGACTAACACATGCTAGAAAGAAGGTGCACATGAAATACAAGAACACTCAGAGCTCTGAGCCTGTGTCCATGTAGCCCCAAACAGGAGGTAGGAGAATGGACTTTGGAGTCAGAAAAGCCATTGGCTCCTACAAGCTGGACGTTCTTAGGAAAGCTTGCCTTCTCTGATCCCCTGCAAAATGGGTAGGATACCTAACTCACTGGATTGCCATGAGGATGGTCTCATGTATGGGATAATAAATACAAAATTCATGGCCTAGTTAGTACCAAGTTCCTAACGAGTACTCAATAATGGCAGCTAGTTTTCATGGACATTGTATGCCTTCCACATGGTTTAGATGCATCAGTACAATGCCATATAGGGCTCTAATGTGTTCCTGCCGGTGTCCCACATACAAGCTGTAAGCATGAAGCCATTTCATGTGTTCTCAGAGCCATAAATCACAAGGGCTGACCATAGGAGAGGGGTCTTCCTACTGTTCTGTTTTACTCCTTGCCTCTAAAGTATTAGAGCCCACCCCATTCACAATAAACTACCCTGCAGATCCTGCTCTTTTTATTTGCTGATCCTGAGTTTTCTTTTTTACTTGACATTTTTCTCTGTGAAAGAAACACTTTCCAAGCTGCCCCTTCTTTTTGCTGCCCCAAGCTCATGAAAAGCTAAATCAGTTCTTGGCTCTCCAAAAAAGAATAAATCCCAGCCTACCCCCAAAGAAGTTGTTGTCATAATTACACCTCCTTTTGGAATTAATTTTGACAAATTGCATTTGACTTAATCACTAGATTGAACCATTTCCCTGCCTAAAGTTGGTTCCAAATTGGCTTTGCTATTTCCTTCCTGGTCCATAGATATGTATCTTCCTCTCTCCTTTTGGTTGAAGGCAAATATCTGGTGGCTTCAAAGAAAGGTCAAATGGAATCCCACATGGTGGCACTGATACCTTCTGCTAGGAAGTTATTGTGACTGAGGTCTCACCTGCTGATCCCCACTGCACCACCTAGAACTTCTAGAAGGGCCAGGGCTGGCCTCAGCTGCTGTTTCTCAATTGATGGTACATACTTGAGGTCTCATTTCTGCTCTTTCCTTCAAGTTCTCCTTCTCCCACTTTATATGCCTCTCTCCAGGGCCACCAACAGAGAATCTGTGAGTTTTTCCACTTAGCCATGCCCACTGTGTTAGGTCTTGGCATAGTCATGTTGCTCCTCAGTATATGGCATCATACTGAACAAGATATGAGATACAAGGAGAGGGACAATGTGGTCCCTGTCAACTCAAGACAACATGTCATCTGTGCTGCAGGGAATTTTTAGAAGGAAGAATTTGACTTAGGATAGCAGGGAAGGCTCCCAGAGAAGATGGACTGATTTCTTTGAAAGAAATAAGATAAATGGAAGGCATTCCAGGCACAGGAAACAGTTCCAGGCAGGTCACCTTCCTCTCACCCTTCCACATGAGGGAAGTTAGAGCTAGGACTGGATGCAGATGATAGGATTAGATTGAAGAGGGCTTTGATTGCCAAAGCGAGCTCTGAATCTGATTGTGATTTGGAAAGAAATCCAGAATTTTATTAACCAAGAGTAGTTTTGTTTACTGAACCCTTTTTTCTTGGATTCCCATATCCTACCACAAGTAGAATAGAAAAACAGTGGAAGTAAGACAGAAGCTCACTTGGGGGAGAGCCTAGGGCTTTTCTTTGTAATGACCAGTGACTCTTAAGCGTGGAATAACAGTGTCTAAACTGGAAAGAGCACACAGAATGAGGAAGATTTTATTATTACTGGCTGGTGTTCCCTGAAATGCCTCAACAGGCCCTGTCATGTCTGAAATCCTTCATGGGTGGGCACATTAAGCACCCTTCTGGGATCCTTCACTGCACGCTGTCATACAAGTCTTCCCAATCTTTCTAAGCATAAGCACCAACAGGGCAGAACTTGTGTCATCTTCATCCTTTTCTCCTTCCCCAGTCATAGTCAACCTCCATTAGAAGGCAAGTCATTTAATTAATTCACTTGCTAATAGAGACTTATTCAAGGTCTATAATGTGTTTGGCAGTTTCCCCTTGTCTAACTCATGCTGCAGGCCAGAGAAAGTTCCTAACATGTCCCACAGCACAGAGTTCAGCCTGGGGGAAGGCATGTGAGGAACTGCCCAGGAGGTAGCAGAAGGGTTTGAAAGTGGATATTAATGGAGGACAGAGCAGCTCTCATGTGGAAGAGGAACTAAATGTGCTGAGGCTGCCAAAATGGAAAATGCCTCTTAATAGCAGAAGTGGCACATCATAGATCACTCACTGATGGACAGAACCTGGTGCCGTCTTACTGAACACAGGCTGCATGCTAATGACGCCCCAGGAGGTACGATGCTTGGCACTGTGGGCAAGGTGCAATGCTTGGCACTGTGGAGCCACCTTGCCTGGCTACTTACTTGTATGATACCACAGAGATAATGGCTCAAAACTTTTTACCAACCTCAAAGTACTGGTATAAAACATGAAGTTTGGAGAATAATGGCCTGCATTTTTATCCCCTTTCTTCCATTTTATATTGCAATCAAAAGATGGAGCATCAGTAAAAGAGTGTTGCAAATCTCGAAGTGCTCAGAAGCAGGGAATAGGGTAGAATTGCTCTGAAAATATTCTCCGGCCTCAGACCACAAAGAAATCTATCTTAGACATAGTAAGAAAATCAAGATATAGACTTGGTGGCAAAGGGAGTTTCCCTGGCTTTCCTCCTTTGATGCCTCTTGGTTTTCTTTTTAAGAAACTTGTCTGGGGGGAAGGAGGGAGGTTTTAGGCTCAGTTCAGCATTGCCAGAAAATAATCATTTGAAACTCTCTGGGGCCAGTGACTAGCTAGGACATTACAGAGGTGTGGTTTTGACCACCCATGGCCCACTCTCTTCTGATCCCCAGTGGCTCTTCCCAAGGCTCTGCCTTGCATAAAGCTCTGGGCAGGAGAGCCTTGCTCTCTAAGTACACTGCCATCTTACAAAAAATTGAGGAGAGTCATTGTGTGTTCACACACATAGGCCAAAGTCTGAACCTGAAAGTGGAAGCTTAAGGAGAAATTCCAGCTAAGTATTAAAAGAAACATTGGTGAGATTCTGGGGCCTTGCTATCCCTACTGAGAAAATTTGTAGGCAACCTTCAACTTCTTTGTGTAAGAGCTGTCACCAGGTCCATCAGCTGACTTCTGTGACCATCTAGTAATAACAGCAATAGCCACAATGATAATAGCTCCAGATCATCAGGCACCTTAGACTGATGTCAATGGTATATGCAAATGAGAAAAACAAAGAGGTTTAAGGAGTTTTCTCAGAGGCACACAGAGCTGAGCCTCTGCCACAGGTTTTGGGCGGAGGGGAACAGGGTGCCTGGGGTGCCTGGGTTGACAGCTGCTTAGCCTCTTCCTGGGCTCTGTTAGGACTTGACATATGAATAGGGGAGAGGGACACAGATATTCTGTCTGTGGCAGTACTTAATGCACTTTTCCTAGCTTCTTCCTTAACCGTGTTGGGAAGTTTCACTCTCAAGCCATTTCACAAAGGAGGAAATGAAGGCCCACAAGTTTAGGTAATTTTCCCGGTTTGGCCAGCAAGTTAACCACAGAGCCGGTCTGGGACCCAAATTTCTGGCTTCTGACATCTGTACTCTTTCTTATCTCTTGAGGCAAACTCCCTGACTCCTATTTACCCAAAGGGGAAACTTGCTAATATGTAGTAGATTTTATTTCCCATAATGGTGTTCATAGCCCTGTGAGGGGGTAACCACAAAAGTTGTAGCTTACTACAAATGAGTTTGTCAAGTGCATGCCAGTGGGTAGTTTAGGAGGAGCTGGGAGAGAGTATGGAGCCTCTCTGAGGTCAAAAAACAAGGCTTAAACAAGGGGGCAAGTGTCCAAAAAGAGAATCTGGGGAGGCCAACTTGGAGACCCTTCAGGGCGGGGCTTCTGTGCTCTGCCTTCCTTGGAGGGCTATGGGGGAAATCTTTCTCCCTCATTTCAGATTCTTGCACCTATTAGATGGTGTTTACTCGGGGTTCCACAGGGCTACTGTGAGTGTGGTTTTCCAGTGGTCAGGCACTTTTCAGAGGGAGGACAATGACCCCCCAAACCAGTAACCCTATAAGCCTGAATCTTTCCCTAATCCTTGGTCCTCTCAGTATTGCCAGGGCCCTGCCTAATTGCCCCATGTGGATAACAGAGGCTGTGCTCAGCTCCCAGGGAACATCTTAGTGTCTTTGGGCATTTACATAACTGCTCTGGGGATAAGATCTTTCACAGGCCCCCATGGGATTATTCCACTGGACCATGCAGTAAGATTGATGGATGCACAAACTCATCCTTACCTCCCCTTTCAAGAGGTGGCCAAGCCCAAAAGGAGGGAGCAAGTTCACCAGTGAGGGTTAGTGCTGGCACTCTGGAGCAGATTAAGCACTTGCTGTTTGCACCCAGGCATTAGAGACAAGCAGCAGCTCGCCTCTGCAGAGAGTGGCCCTTCCCAGGTGGGGCAGATGCTTGTTGTACCTCTTAATCATTTCTTTAAAAAAACAAATTATCCCATCCAGGAGAAGGTCATGTTCCCCCTCTTTTAGGGTTTGGCTAAGGCCTCTTTGTTTCTTTTTAATGACCTGGGCTCCTCTCCAGGTAAGGATCGAGAGGGAGGAAGACAAGTCATTTCAGGGAGGCAGGCAGGCCCTGGGGCTCCCAATGCTTGAGGAGATGTAGAAACAGGGTGGGATGATCCCCACTGCCACTGAGCACAGACCCAGTAGGTCTCTAGGGAAGGCAGGTGTCCCCTTCCCACCACAGCCTGAGGCCTGCCTGGGACTGCTCCAAGACTCTTCTGACATCTGGGATGGAAAAGCCTTGGACTGGAGCCTGAGTTCTCTTCTTGCCCCCACCTCTAACACCCTGAGTGGTCCTCTCTCTGGACCTCAGTGCAAGGGATCATGCCCAGCTCCCTCCCAAGCTATATGTCCAGGAGATGGAAGTGTGTCTACAGGAGGAGGCTGAGGGCCCATGCCTCTCCCCTGCCTCATGATGGTATGCCAAGAATGGATTGATTGTTCCATAGCCTAACCTCCAGGTTCCTGCCCTGCTGAGCCAGGCTACAAACCCTGCCTATGAGCCCCGCTCAGGCCCTCAGCATGCCAACACCTGGCACAGCCTGTCCACCTGGGTCCCCTAGTGACCCCATTCAAGCCAGAAAGCACTGCCCCCTTCTCCCTGCTCCACTCCAGTCTTTTAGGTGCCTCTGTCTGTGGTGACGACTGGGCCCCTAGACTCACGATGTCCCTCCCCTCTTGCCCTGCTTCAAGTCCCATCTCAAATATCATCTCTGCCCTGGAATCTTTGCCTACAAGGTTCCTGTGGGACAGGACTGCTCCCTTCCCTGACCCGCCTGTCTCTCCTGCTCTTGTGCACTGTATCACAGCCTTTGGTGACTTTGTGCTATTTTTCTTCCCCTCCTGTGAGCTCAGTGAGGATCACGTCTGAAAGAGGTCATTTGATCCCCGCAGGCAGAGTGGCACCCCACCCACAGTGTGCCTGATTAGTGTTTGAGGAACAAATGAATAGCTGGGGGAGAGGTGGAGACAGATACAGGCGCTGTGAGGCCTGAGTCTTGTGTAAATTGTAGTGCTATCTTCAAAGACAAGAATTAAAAATTGTAAACACAGAGTTAGATACAGGGCCCGGAAAAGGGCCTGCATTGCAAGGGGGGCAAAGCTCAAGCCTCCCGGGTTCCAGAGTCACTTCCCCACAGAGGAGGGTGAGGGAGGATCTCACCTAGGGTGCTGCCAAGCCCAGGCCCAACCAGCCCATGCCAGCCCAGGGTGCAGAGGAAGCCTTTGGGGTGTCTTTGAAGGACACTGGTGACTGGGTGTGGAGGGCGAATGGGGGAAAAGTAGAAAAGTGAGAAAGAAACAGGACCTGGAGGCAGAATCCCTGAGAACAGACCCCCGCCCTTTCCCTGGGACCTTTATATGTCTGCCCCAGAGGGTTTGACGAAGTGTCTTTATCAAGGCTTATCAATCCCTCCCTCATTTGGCAACTCTCCTCACCCCCAGCCCCTGCCCGCAGCCCCTTCCCCCACCAGCAGCCCTTCCCCTGCTTTCCCTCCTCCTCCCCTTACTGCCTCCAAAATCAATTTTCGGCAAGAGCAGCAGGTTCTGAGCCATCTGGGGCTGCTGGCAGCGTCAGCAGGCCGTAAGCAGCTCAGTCTGTTCCCTTAAGCCAGCCCCGAACTTCTCTGCCATCCCCAGCCCAGTCTTCCCCCTTTTCTCTCCTGCAGGGAGAAGGAGGGAGGGCTGGTTCCGGACCTAAGTCATCTTCTCCTAAGGGGTCCCCCATCCTTGCAGTGCACCCCCTGGGCAGGGTGTCAGGGTCGGGCTGCGCTGGCCCCAGGCAGCCAGACAGCAGTCACGGGCCACTTCCCCACCTGTGGGGAAGGACGGATGCGTTAATTGGCAGGCAGAGCACCAAGTGGTGGGAGCTGGAGCCCAGCCAGGCTCTCAGAGATGCACTTTTCCTCACCTCGGCAGCCTCGGAAGCTGCGGGACTCCATCTTGGAGAAGGCACTACTCCAACCCAAGCAAGGCCGTTGTCTCTCTGCTTGGGGGGATGAGGGAAAGTAGAAAGCCCCTGTCTCCCGTTGGCTTTCTGGAAGGCTTGTCCAGGCCAGAATTACTGGGGAGAAATGCTCTTCAGAGGAGGAAGTCATTCTTTAGATTTGGGGACCAGCTCAGGACATTCCTGCAGCTGAGTGCTCAGCGCATACCTCACATTTACCCCACACAGGTTTGCTTCCGGCTTTCACCTGCATTTCTTAGTCAGAAAAGAGCATTGCTAGGTGCCTGCATTTCACCTGAAGATTCCACCACACATCTTCTCCCTGTCTCCCTGTTGCCACACAGTTCCCTTTCTCCTCCCATGTCCTCCCAAGTCCATTCTTTAGTCCCCTTGACCTTGGTCAGCCTACCAGGCTCTACCTTCTTCCCTCACACGGCCAGCTGATAGAGAAAACACCCACAGATTAATGGTCCTAGGGAAACAAGCAGAGAAGAACATTAAGTACATGGTATTTGCTTCTATAACTCTTTCCAAGTGACTGGAAGAACTTTGATGTGAACCCATATCACCTGACTAATGGATAGATGCTCTTCCCATTCTGGGGCAGCGAAGAACGATGTTCCCAGGAGCATTATTTTGGGACAGTGTATTGGGATGGGGCAGTAGTGTCATGAGTGAACACAGGAATGGCTGGTGTGAGACCAGGGTGCAGGGCCTGGATGTGCCACCCTCTCTTTGACCTCAAGGGATGGTTGCTCTGAGCCTTGGTAGCTTCCTCTGTATAACAAGTGTCTGGCTTTGACAATCAAATTATCTTTTTTTTCAGCATCAACCAGGTGCCAACTCCACCATAGGTGCTTGGTAAGTGTCTGTTATATAATGTTCTCTTAGACCAATGGTTCTCAACCTGTGGGTCACAACCCCTTTGTAACAATGAAAATACATCCTGCATATCAGATATTTACATTACGACTCATAACAGTAGCAAAATCACTGTTATGAAGTAGCAATGAAAATAATTTTATGGTTGGGGGTCACCACCACATGAGGAACCGTATTAAAGGGTCGCAGCATTAGGAAGGTTGAGAACCACTGTGTTAAACTGAGATTGGAGAAGGGGAGACCCCATCACGATGCCTCCCACATTGCAGGTGTTCAATCAAAGTGAATTTCTGCAAGTTCATTTTCACGTGGCTACAGAAAAATAGCTGGATGTGCTGGAAATAGTGATGCATTTTACAAATCATAAGCAGGTACTGTGAGTGACACAGAGGGATGAATTTGGGAGGAGAGATCCACAGACAACTCCCCAGCCAGATTCTGCTGCTACCTCTGCATCCCACTCTCCCTCCGACCCTACTCTCCACCTCACGTAAACCTGGGGAATGGGTGCTCCCTGGGCAGCAGAGTCAACGTGGCCCTGAGCACCAGCACTTTGGGGAGCCAGTGTGGAATAGGAGTTCCATTTTATGGTCATAATCACCTCTCTGAGCAGCGCTAGAGAGGGATAGCTGAGTGACCTCTGGATGCCCCCTCAGCATGCCAGGACAGTCCTGACATACCATGGGCCAAGGTGGGCTGGTGTGAGGAATCCAACACCAGCGACAGCCAAATGCCTGGGGCAACTGAAAGAACTTCAGAGCTCAGGCCGGGGGAGCTCAACAGTCTTCTGAGAAAGTCTTTGGAGGAGACAAAGGGAAGGATAGTGAAAGGGATGGAAAAGATGGGACAGATGGCCCAGGCGAGGCTCAGGGACAGCTGAGGCACTGACTCCCCTACCTCCCCTGCCCACCACTCCAGCCCCCATCCTCTGAGGGCCAGAGTGCTGCTCCATAACTCCCAGGGAGTTTTCAATCAAGTTTCCTTTCTTTTTTCCCCCAGGGACGATGGCTATATTTGTGCTTTCACATGATTTTTAAAATGGTTTTCCAGTGTTTGTTGCTGGCGGTACCTGCTGAGCCCATGAGTGGTGGGTGGGGGAGAGTGAGCCCACTAGATCCTCATGTGGCTCTGGTCTGAGCACGTGACCTCCGTCAGCTTCCAGAGCTTTATTTAGGCTTCACTAATAACTGCCCTTAATCATGGCATAGCGCTTTATGTTTTAAGAGCAGAATGGCATTTTTCCTTCATGAATTTTCTCTGTGCAATAAGCAGGGAAGGTGTTGTTGCCCTTATTTAGTAGATGAGGAACCTAAGAAGGACAGAGCTTGATTGATTAGTGCAAGGTGTCTGGGCTAGGTAGTGGAGAAGCAGGGCCAGGCTAGAGCCTTGTCTCTCTGCTTTACACCTTCACAATTTTTGTCAAGTAACTTCACCCTCTATGCTTTGGTTTATTATAATATCATGTATTGTACAACATATTATTTACATATAATCTATTAAATATATATCTAATATTATATATACAGAGGGTACAAAAGAAGTCTACACATTTTAAGAAAGGAAAAAAACTATATTAAAATTGTAATACTCAGTATATACCCATAACAAAAGATGAATACAAGTCACATTGAGCACTTCTTGTAACTGCAGAAGTCAAACGTGACTTGAGTATTTTCCTTTCTTAAAATGTGTATATGTTTTTTTGGCACCCTCTTTATTCAGATACTTAATGAATTCACTTTAGGAAACTCTTCTCTGCCCTAGGCCAGGAATCATTTTCTGTCTGTCTGGATCATGTTTATCTGCACACATGGCACAGGATGAGAATGATGATTGCCAGCCAGCAGTTTCGAGCGCCTACATACATTACAACTAATATAGTCCTCCCAGGAGACAGGTCGCAGGGAGCACTGTAAGGTTAAACAACCATTCCAAGGTCATGTAGAGGTTATAAGGAAGAACAGGAGTTTATGGCTATATCCTTCTGACTCCAGATGCCACACTGCATTACTTCGAAACTCTAGTGGCCCAGCTCTCCCCTCACACCTGTCACCAATGGAAGTTTGTAAATCTCAATCTAATAAGGCTGCTGAATGCCCACTCAGGCCATTCCATGTCCCAGACCTGGTTGCAAATTGGACTGTGGGCCCAGAGATTTTCTCTGCTTTGATTCTGTTTTGTCCATCCTGAGAACCAGGTGGTTTGGGTAAAGGTCTTCAGAGACTAAAAAGTCATAGCAACTCAGCTCTCTGCCTTGGCAGACAGAGTACTGAGGCAGGAAAGGGGCTCCTTGTATGTCCAAGGCTGCCTCTGAGGGTTCCCTATGTAGAAAGTCTCAGGAGATGTCTTCTGACAGGCAGAGTGGAGAATGAAAACTTCTTCAGTGCTAGTGTACAATGACTGCCTTGCCTAACAGGTATACTCCAGGACACCAGAACACCTTGGGAAGTCTACAAGGATTCCAGACATGAACATTACCCCTGCTTCCCAGGAAGAGTAGGGGACAGGGTGAAGTGAGCACAGGTTTCTTCAGCAACCATAAAGTAAGACACCCAACTCCCCTTTAGAAGCAGTGTTCCACCAAGTCAGTAGTAGAGCTACTTGACTAAGTAAGAATAGAGCAGAAAGCTAATCTGAGAAGTTATTTTCTACAGAGAAGGCTGCAGAGTCCATGAAAACACCACTAAAGATAACAATCTTTTCCTCTCCACTTCCCTCCTGGCCCTTCTAAAGTGAAAAGAGGATGGGCTCCTTCATATGAGCTGAAGTGACAGAAGTGGGCACCAGGAAATTTAAAACAGGATCAATAGAAACTGCTTAAATGGAAATCCACCTGTGGGTTATACTTCCAGATCTTGAACAGTGAAACCAGACTTCAATTCAAAAATGAAAAAATTTTAATTGTGGAGAGAGTGCCACCAACTCTTAAGGCGGTTTCAGTTGCTTTAAGTATTTTCTATGCTCACCTTCTCTCCCTGGTTTCCTAATAAGTGGCTTAAGGTCAGAGACAATCTCTCAAGCTTCTGTTGTGTCGCCCAACTCACTAGCGAAATGCAGACCACACACAAAGTGCGGCTTGTACCTAAGGCCTCTGAGCATTAGAAATGGAAGAAGGGCAATGAGGGGAATGGTCTCAGGGAGGTCCCAGAAATCCCTCCTCTCTGGGTCTTTGTTATCTCATTGTAAAATGGGAATCCCTCTTGAAGTTTCTTGTGGCTGTAGCGTTTGCTGCTCTGAGGAAAATATAGTGAGGCATCAGGAAAAAAATATCCCTAGACTCAGAGTCACATGAGCGGTGGACTTCTTGCAGTGTCACTTAGTGGTAAGCCTCTCTGTGCCCCAGTTTCTGTGAAAGAGACTAATGATGTGATGTTATGAAACATAGAAAATATGGGGGGAAAACTTTGTAAATCTTTGCGCTGAAGTCTGGGGAAGTACCTTTCAGCGATAGGTTGAAATAGAGACACGGAGTTTAGACGCAAAGGATCCCACAAAGTTAAAAACACTTCAGTGAGCACGTGAAAAAGGGAATGATCTCAGATGGTGTGGCGTGGGAACGGGCAAGAGAAGAGCAAGGAACGTCTTCCACGTAAACAATGCAGGCTTTAGGCTTCTTGGCTGTTAATTACACGAAGAGACCAAGAGACTTGTAAACCCATCTGCTGCGCTACCGACGATTCCATACGGCTGAAATCTGATTCGAGCTCTTGGAGAGTGGGTTAAGGAGATACAATCAGGCAGGAGCCCTGTGAATAAAACAACAGAGAGGCACATTTGTATTGTTCTTTATTATTTTCAAAGCACTGTGCCCCATTTAATCCTTTTACCTATGTGAAATAGGTATTAGGTTCTTATTTTTCAAATGAAGAAACAGAGTAGGAAGGATAAGTCATTTGCTGAAAGTCATACAATTAGTAAACAACTCCACCCAAACTCAGGTGTTGTGATGAAAATTCTTTCTTCTTCCAAATTTGAGGAAAATATTGTGGTATCTCATAACATCTCACTGGATTAATTGAGATGAAGGAGGAAATAGAACCCTCTTGGCTTACTGGCAAAGGTATACTTTGGTTTTCTATTGCACTACAAATTGGCTTTAGTGCCTGTGCTCAGAAATCTTGAAAGTGTTTTAAATGTTCGTGCTCATCATCCACATCAACTGGACCATAGATTGGAAAGATGCTTAGAATTAGCCCATGCATTTGAAGTCATAGAAGCCTTTGATCCTAGGGTTGCACCCCTGAGGCGAGCCAAGGTATTATGTGTATATATACAGTTTGACCCGAATCATGGATTTCTAGAGAGATATTGGGGCCTATGTAAATATTTGTCCCTGCTTATAAATACTGACCCAACACAAGTCCCATCCACTGAGATGTCTACACAGGGCATTGCCTGCTGGCAAAGTGTCCTGTCTCTCCACCTTGCATGTGTTTGAAGAGAGGCATTAACCATGCCACAGGGATGACCCTCTGTGTTCTGGGAAAGATGTGGCAAAATAAATTGGTGCTCAGGTGACTGTCACAAGCAGGTCATGAGGACAAGCTCAATCTCAGGCCTCAGCACACACCTGTGCCCCTCAGGGGCCAGATCTGTGAATTGTAGTTTGCAGTTTGTCTGTTTGAGGAAGAAGAGTGACTTAAAATACTCCAGTGTTATAATATTGTCTTAAATCTATTTCTCTTTAGATCTAGGGTAACCCAGTTGGGATCACAATGGGTTTAGGAAACAAGGACTCACTTCTAAAAACTCCAACCATAGTTATCAATTGACTGTGTTCAGTGGATTTACTTACTCTGGAGCCAATCTTCATTCCTGTCACGTTTTCTTCCCCAACTAAGGGGTTTCTATCTTTGGTTTATGGGGTGATATGTGGAAAATCACTCACGCTCTCTGGTCTTGATTCCAAAGTCTTTTGATCCCAAATATCTGCAGAATGACAACAGACGTACTTCTCCACTTAGCCTTCTGTGAGAACTAATGAAATATTGAGCAACTATTTTGAATTGGCTATTCAAATTCATGGAAGAGATCAGTGAGGTGCCTAATCCAAGAAAATGTCTCTTTCAGGAACAGTTAAAGAAACAACAAATCCTCAAGGCCTACATGCTTATAATGTTTTCAGTTTGGGGGTAGATACAATGTGAGGCACAAAAGACAAGCAAAACATAGATTTTACTGCAAGGAATTCATAATCAAGCTATGAAGACATTACTCAAGTGAGGTCTACAAAGTAATAGGACTAATTGTCTTTCATTTATTTTAAAATCAAAAACTTGTGTATTTAAAAGAGATGTTATGTTCAAAGAACTGTCTTGTAAGGTTATTTATTTATTCCAGTGGTGCTTCCATTGCTCCAGACATATCTGGCATCCTCTTTAGTTTGCTAATGAACAAGTTTGTATGGGAGAGCTGGCACCCACCGCTCAGGGGGAAGAATCCTCCCTAAGTCCTCCATTGCAAAGGCTGGGGTTAGGGCAGAAAGCCCAGGTTATCAGCTCCTGGCTTCTGAAAGGAACACCTGGTGGCTTGGAGGTATCAAGTGGTTAGGAGGAAAAATACAAAATGCGAAGGATTGGTTTCAGGAGACAATGGGAGCAGAGGATCAAAGGGTCTAGGAGGCACCAGCAGCCCTGAGAGCGAGTGAACCTCAGTGACATGCACCTGGTGTCATTTTCTAAGGGAGATTCCCAATCAGTAGAAGGAGTCAGAAAACAGCTGGTAAGTGGAAAGTACTATCTCTTCCTGTGTAACCTCCTGACCCATAAATTCTGCAATTTGTCATTCCAGAGGGTGTGGTGCCAGACTTTTTTTTTGCAGATGGACAAGCCTTGGGCTAAGTTCTAAAATGTGGTGGCTATTTATTTTTCTGATGACTTGAATCCCTTCACCTCCTCCCCTTTATTTTTCCAAGAAAGGCTGCTCTTTAAAGATTTACCTGATCAAGTTTCAAGAAAGTACAGTCAACTCTTGATTCCCACTTTGGATAATAGCCTGTTAAACTTTAATGTTAGACTGCCTTGTATTCAATTCAGTGGCTCAGACATTTACCAAGTAACTACCCTGCAAAAGGACAGACATACACCATAAAAGATGGAGTCATGGATACTACACAATGCCCACTCTCGGAAGCCTGATTCTTTAAAAGATAATGCACACAATAACTGCAATGCAAGATAGAATGCATTATCTATAGAGGGGAGATTCAAAATACTGTGACATTTTAAACTGGGAGAGACCATATATGCACGGTGTTGGGTTGAACAGGGAAGCCACAGAGTGGGGGTAACAGCAGAGACAAGTCTCAAGGGATTTACAGAATTTCCCCCATCTGAGATGAGCATGGTGGCCTTTCAGGAGGTGGCAGGGAGGTGTGGGAGATTGCTGATGCAGGGAGTTTGACTAAAAGTATGGGAAAAGGAATATAGAAAGCTGGGATTGGAAGGGTCTAGTGGGCACAGATTTTGAAGGCTCTGAATGCCAGGTTAGGGTAGTGGGGAGTCAGAGAAGACTTTTGAGCAGAGGGATGGGCAGTGTTAGGCCTTGGGAGAGTATTCTGACACCTAATAATCTGAAGAAGGAAGGGAAGTTCTTCATGATGTCCTAGAGAGGAGATGTGAGTGCCTTCCTCAGTGAGGTGACCATACAATTAGGAAGGAGATGGTGTTGATAGAGGGCGTGGCAGAGAAATATCCCACATGCATCATTTCCTGTGCAATTCCAGGGTGTAATGACTCCAGATGCAATGCTTGAAAGGGCCAAATAGAATGAACTCTAGATCTGATGTCTGTTTCAAATTCCCTGCACCAATGAGTGAGCTGATAAAAACCATCAAATGCCTGACTTGAGGAAGATCCTAAGTGCTGAGATCCTCTTAGATCAGAATCATCTGATTATTTAAAATTGAGCACGCTGCCCATTTGCAATCATGGGAATCTTGCTTTCTAAAATATTTAATGTCCCCTTTTCTTGAAAGAACATGCCAGAAAAGAAGATCTGAGTTCAGAGATTAGAGCTTGGGACAGAGATGGAAAGGAAGGAAGGTATAAAAAAACAGAAAAATGTTTGTAAAAGAAAAACAGACAAGCCTTTCTAGAAGAAAAACAACATTTCATTGCTTTAAAAAGATAGCTAAGCCTTTCAAAACTGGGTTCTGGACCGTCCAGAAATATGGACACAACCTAGGACCCATGATAGCCAAGATTATTGGGCATGCCGACTGATTTTCTGTGTTAGAGAATTTCCCAATGACGGACATACACTACGTGCATTGCAAGCTACTCCACAAGAGCAAATGAAAGTGTGTGAGCTTTCAATGACTTCCAAAGTTTTTTGCTACTTAGTTCACCATTTCTGATTGCCCAGAGGCCCAGCAAAGGCTACTGTCCTCCACTACCCCTGGGGGAATTAAATTGTCCCAGCTCCAAGATGATGACACAGGTGCCCACCCTGTCCAGAGTCCATTGATCCCTAGGGACACATTTTCTATGACCTCCCCCTCAACCTGCAGGCCACGAGTGGCTCTGAAACATAAATAATTAGGTCAAGAAAAAGAGAGAAAGATATTTAGTACAGTGGATTGTTTTTTTCTTTGTGCTGAATGATGTCTCCATGCCTCGCCCCTGTGCTATCTCAGGGGCTTAGGTGATTTAGAAGAAACAATGTTCTCTGCCACATGAGACACACCCTGACATGTCAGCGGCTTAGTGTTATTAAAACATTTATTTCTTGCTTATGTCAAAGTCCGATGACTGATGGGTCAAGATATCTCTCCGTCTTATAGCTCTCCCATCTGGCACAGGTGGAGGCTAAAGCCACTGTATGACAGGGAGAAAGAGCTGGGGGATTCTGCAGGCTGTGTGTAAGGGGCATGCCCCAGGGGGCTTATGTCACCGCCTGCATTTCATCAGCCAGAAGCCAGTTAAGTCAAGGCTTTAACCAGTACGAGGGAGGCTGGGAGACATAAAGGAACATGTGGGTCTGTGGGGTTGCAGCGCTTTTGCTGAAGGGCTTTTCAGTGGTCAGATTTCAGTGGATCTGGGGGCCACACTCACTCACTTCATCCCAAGGATGCCCTCGGTTTCTAGTATTCATTTCCCACTTGGTCAGTTAGGGGAAAGAATGTGAATGTCTTTGAAACACTTGAGGGAAGATATCTGCTAGTTCTGAGCATGGGGTGAAGCTTAGAATTCTCACCATGGGGTCTGTGCGCTTGACTTTGGTGGGGGGGAGGGGAAGCAGAGAGAGAGAGACACTGAGACAATGGGAGGTGAAGAATGCAGGGCCAGCTGAAACATTGCCTCATTGTGTTCCCAGATTCCAATAGCGCATCCTTGGCTTCCAGAGCGCCTGTGTGACCTCACCGGATTCCAGTCTCTATATTTGTTCCCCATCAGTGCCTATTACTGTAAATAATTGAAAGGAATATAATAGGGTGAGAATTATTATTGCCTCCCCCCTTTGCCTTTCATAAAATCTTTTTATATCAAAGGGGTCTGGCCCCAGCCACTCCTAACTCTATAATTAGTTCTGGGAGCTGTGATGACTGAGATTTAGCTAATGACATTTCACGGTTCAATTTCGGGGTCCCTCAGGCCTTTTCATCTTTGTTGGCACAAAGAGCTAGGGTTACAGGTGAACTTGGGTAATTTGCACTAATAATAATGAGAGTCTGTCAGTGGGTTCCTAAAATTTACAAATGAATCCGTGAGCCCCCGAGGCTGATGCACCAACTACAGGGCCCTTGTAAGCCTTCTGGCCCCCCAAGCAGATAAGAATGGCTTTGGTTTCATTTGTCACAACTAGCAGGTTTTCATTATCTTCCTGCTGTCATTTTTGCCTTGGCCATCACTGTGCCATCCATGTATCTCAAAACAAGTATTCTCTGCCTTGAGATAACACCATGAGCATGGGGGTGAAGCTTAGAATTCTCACCATGGGGTCTGTGCACTTGACTTTGGTGGGGGGAGGGGAGGCAGAGAGAGAGACACTGAGACAATGGGAGGTAAAGAATGCAGGGCCAGCTGAAACAGTCTAGAGTCTAAAGTGCTCTAGACTGCAGAAGAACCTGAGGCCCTCAAAGAGCCTTTGGAGCACATGGCTAGGCAGCCTGGGCACACAGCCAGACACGTGGTCTACAACATCACCTGGTGGGGAAACTTTCGGAGGGGCTCATGAGAATCTTTGGAGAAACCCCAAGACATGTAGTGATTTGCAAGTCTGTCCTTTCCTGTCTTCTTGCTACTGTCCCTTCCCCCTCTGGGACTCAGATAGGTCCTCTCTCGACATCCAGGCTAGTCCATATTCCCCTCCTTTGGCATATTGCCTTACCTGCAATACAGTCCCTTCCTACCTTGTCCTGCAAAACTTCCCTTCCTCCCAGAGACCCAATGCAATCCTTTCTCCTTTTTGAAGTCCCCTTGACTTTGGGTCTTCAAGACTGAGTTGCCCACTCCTTCCTCTGTGCTATCTTATGTTTATATTTGTGACAGCATTAATTGCACTATGATACAATAGCACTGTGATATAGTAGTGTGTATCTTTCTCCCACAAACGATGAGCTTAAAGGAATGAACTCTGTCTTCTCCTTCTCAGTGTCATTGGTACCTGGGTAGTTCAGGCAGGTGTCCAATAATCAATACTAGTTTTCTGAAAGAATAAGTACATTAACCACACTTACCCTGTCCTTATGCACAAAGATAACTATAAGACCGAGAAAGACAACAAATGCTGAATGCTTGGGATGCTTTAGAAAAAAGAGGCACTGATCGAACATTATTTTGAGACTTCAAGTCTCCATTTGTCCTTATCTCTCAGGAAACATGGTGAAGACAGGCAATCACAGTTCCATGCAAGGCCCCCTGTCTGTCTTCTTCTGTCTACCTGGCTCAGAAGGTAGGGCAGGAGTTTATTCACTGGGGACTGAGCATGGCTGCTGTAAGATGAGGCAGTCTCCGTGGCCGAGAAGTCCCATGGCCAGGGTGAGCCACACTGCACCTCACCTCGCCATAAAGCTTTTGTACTTGGATATTAATAGCCCCGGGCAATGCTGTCTGTGTGGGCAAGTGCTGCTTTTTTTCTGAGCTGTGTGAGCCCCCATCTCCCAGAGACAAAGTGCTCCACAAATAACTGCAGCATGTTCTGAATTCCTTTGGGCAGGGAGCCTTGGGGGATAGTTAGCAAGGCAAGGAGGAGCAGAACCTCAGATGCAGCACCCAGCTCCATAGCCCCTGGCAACCCAGAGCTGGGGGCCAGGGGCGCTGCTGAGGGGACAGAGCGGAAGGAGCCTGGGGAGGTGGAGGAGGTCAGCACTGCTGGATTTCAGGCCAGCCTCTCAACGGAGCCAGCTGGAGACCTCAAACAAATCACTGAAGTTTTCTGAGGTTCAACTTCTTTTTCATCTGGGTTAAAGTTCTGTTTATTGCACAGAGTGTTTTGATGAGCAAATGAAGACAGCCTTGTGAAAAGTATTTATGGATCGGGTGGCCCCTGGGGGTCAAGGAGTAGGGCGCTGCCCACATATACCTGAGGTGGTGGGTTCAAACCTGGTCCCAGCCAAAAAAAAAAAAAAGTATTTATAGATTGCAAAGTAATGTAATGCCAGGGAAAGTGAGGATGAGGGTGATGGTGATGGTGATGATAATGGCTTGTTAGGACAGCATATCCTAGAAAAAAAACAATAGTGGGTCGTCTTCATAGTGAGCGCCTCTGGAAATCAGTAAGGAACAAGGAACTAGGAACAGGGTGGGCACCGTTGTCTGTCCCCCCGCCTCCGAGCCCAAAATGTTAGCCCTCTCTAAACACAAGGACCCCAGCCACACTGGACAGAAGCTCTGCCTTGTCTGGCCAGCCTCTCGCCCCTTCACAAGGCCTGTGAGGACAGACTTCTTTTCTCCAAAACCTAGTTTAAAATAAACTTTTTAGGGAATCATTTGATTAAACAGGTCACTTCGTCCTCCATGCCATTCTTTTCTTTGTGCCCACTGGACCCACAGCCTGCCAGGTGCCCCACCACTGAGGTCTGTGACCTTGGGGACATGGCTTCATTGCCCTGTCCCCCCAGTTTCCTCATTATCTGTGAACTATCCAGATAATAACTGTATGTGGCAGTAAGAGGAATTCCTGGCCCTTGGTAAGAGCCCACTTAGCCCCATAGCTGGGTCTAAAGTATCCACATCACCTCTGAGAGACTGGGTGTTGCTTTTTGCAGGGGAGGACCTCAGAGTAGCACAGTTCCCCTGACGACTCCACTCCGAGGAACCAAAGAAATGGGAGAGAAACAGGCCCGTAGCCAAGCCCCGATGAAGACAGTCTCCATTCTGACAGACGTGAAGCAGGCGGCACACAAGTGTCTGTGGCTTTTGCTCTGGGGACAGTCTGGGTTGACTCCATGGTGAGAGTCTATGGCGTAACTCACGCACCTGAGGGAGGAGAATTCACGGGGTTCAAGTACCATCCGGAGCCTAAAGCTTCAGGCGTTGTGTTAGTTTCCTGGGTCTGCCAGAGCCAAGGGCTTCCAATAGGGTGGCTTAAAGAATAGGAATTTATCGTCTCAGTTCTAGAAACTAGAAATCTGAGGTTCTGTGTAGACGGCATCATGCTCCCTCTGAAGGCACTACCAAAGGATCAGCTCCAGACCTCTTTCTGAGCTGCTGGGAGTTCCCTGGTAAATCCAATCCTCACGCACATTGCCCCTGTATGCCTGCCTCCCTCTGTCCATATTTTCCCTTTTTATATGAACTACTGTGGTAATGGATTCACCCTCACCATAATGGCCTCATTTTAACTTGATGACCTCTGTAAAGCCCTAACCTGACATTTGGAGATACTAGGGGTTTGGATTCCAACATACCATTTTAGGGGGACACAATTTAGCCCTTAACAAGCATATTGTTCCCTGGGCCCCAATTTTGATATAAAAGAACCTTGCAAGGATGGACTCTTTCCCATCTTATAAACAAAGGAACCGAATCCTATGAAAAGAATATAAGAAGAAAAATTAAAGTCTCAGATCACAGTGCCCAGACAGAGAGCCCCCACTTCAGGTGAGGGCCATGGTGTGGCCTCCACACCTGCACTTGATCACCCCAGGAGTTGGCTAGAATTCAGATTTTCCCATTGTACCCCATTCCTGGTGAGGAAGGAATCTGGGGGAGAAGATTTAAGCACGTATGAAGCAGGCTCACCAGTTAACTTCCTGCTCACTGAAGTTCAAGAAACCTTCTCCTGGTTGTGCAGTGACTAGGCAGTGGATTGGTGTCTGTGGCACAGATTTGAAATCAGAGAGAAACTGAGAAGATGAGAGGCAGCTGTGGCTCCCGGGGCCTCTGATGGATTCCAGCATCTGGTTGCATGAGAAGCCGAGTTCAGGCCTGCAGCAAAGCCCTGGATATTTTCCACTGCCACATTTTCTTGCTGGCTTAAGAATGACAACTGTGTGTAGTGACTGTGACCACAGACTTGAACTGAGGTTGGATGAGTGTGGAATTTTTAAAACTGGAGCCCCTGCATGTGTACCCTCTTAGTCATAGCTTCTGGGGGTTCCCCCCTGAACTCGAGATAGATTGTAGGGGCATTAGCTTGTATCACAGGAGCCTATTATTCCAATACTACTAGCAGGTTTTTACCCAGAAAATTACCATTTGTGTTCATCTTAGCGCATGGCAAGGGGTAGTGAAATGATTAGTTGCATCTTAAGAAGAATCAATCCAAAGGAATAATTCTGTAAAGACAGATAAAGATACTCACGCAAGGACAGTGAATGATGAGGATGGTTATTCGGTTCTAGCCACAGGAGGACAGGGGCTAGTGTATTTGGAGTCTCCAGACTCTATGACCTGGAGCAACAAAGCAGCGTTGGGAACTCTGCCTAGCGCCATTTCTAACTGGGCTTCTGTATTTCAGGATCAAAGCAGGAGTCCAGGAGAGAATCAGCTGATGCATCAAGCAGGGCAACGGCTCTCCTTTGTCACTGTGGAAGCTTACAATTCCCTACAAAGACAGAGTTCCATTCTACTGAGAAACCATCTGGTAGGTGTCCAGGGCACATAGTAGGGTGTCCCCTCCACAGATACAATTAGGTGAAACTCTCCTGCCATAGTCAGAATTTTGGTGTGGATAATCCAAAATAAAGCTTAAACCAAAGAGAAATTGCATTGTCCTTGGGAAGCTGTATCTCCTTGCTTTTTTCTGTTTTCCTTTTATTGTGGGAGGAGCGGTAAAACATACCTAACTTGTATAATGTCAGATGACTTTTCAATGCAGAACGAGTTTGGAGTTCAAAGCCTCTTTAGTGGAGCAATGGAGTAGTAACCCAGGCCTGAGCAGCGATGCCGTGCTGTCTGCCTCTTCTCTTAAGAAACTGCTTCCCAATATCGTCTCTGGATAGGACTGTTTCACCAAACCAGATACTTGCCATATTTTCTGTTGCCAAAGGATACATTAATAACAACGGACACACAGGCTTGTTTTTAAGTTGAGACAGTCCATTAATTCCCTGACATATACAATAAGTAATTTTTAAAAATACCAGAAGAAAGCCCAGAATTATCTGTGATTCACTTATACCGAGTAGTTGGCTCAAAGACAGACTATAGATTTCCCATGTGATTTCTGCCATAACAGAACAATAGGGAGGGAGATAACAATCAGTATTATTTCTGTTTTATAGACAGGAAAATCAAGATTCCATTTCCACTGCTCAGGTCAATAGAAATGGAACCAGAACTGTATCTGGGTCCCAGGCTCCAGTTACAGGATATACAATACCTCATATTGCAGCAAATATGAGGTAGGTTGGTCACCAGGAAGCGATTTCCACAGGTGATCACTTTGGGACTCTGATTAGAGGAAAGTTACTGTTGTTACTGTTGTTGTTGCTTTTAAAAAAATATGATTATCAAAAGAGGGGTGTTCACGTATCTAGGTCAAGTGAGGTAGAGTCCAGAGGTGGGTTGCGGGTGAAGGTGGTATCATATGACTTCCGGCAATGGATTCTGTTACTCCGCCATTCAGAATACAGAATTATCCAAACTTAGCAGCCACAGCCGCCTGAATGCTGACCATTAATGTGATTAATCTGCGGTGATGCCTGTAGTCTTGTTTAGAATGGGGCAAGCAAAGTGATTGATTGTTATCATTATCAGTAGCACTATCTGCAATTAGTAGTAATTGCATGCTCATCTTTGGAGATCTTTTGGAGGTAATCGAATTGCACTACTTAAGAATTCAGTCCCTTCTGTTCTCCTCCCTGTTTCTTTTTTTCCTCCATCCTCACCCCATGCCTGGAAAGGAAAGAGAAGACAGTTAATATTAATCAGGTCATTATGCTTCATTGAGATTTATGAAATGAAGTATTCCAACACATGGTCATGTGTTATCTCTTCAGCATCTTTACTATTCAAGAGTAGGCATACACTTAACTGTTAGGGTTCCAGGGCAATTCTCAGGTATTAACTTCCTACTTGTAGGAATATATATACTAGGTCTTTAATCAGGAGCCATTAGCTGAAAAGACTTATAGATCACTTAACCCACTAAAGTAAAGCGGAACCCACTGAGGCACATATGGTGCCTACATGGATGAACCAGGCTTCCAAAGAGACTAATGCTGCTCCTGGAGCACCTTGCAACTATTGGGAAATAATGTCCAAGTCATCCTCAGCACATCAGAACAATCTTTCAACCTGTAGCTCTGTCCCCAACATCCTGGAAGACACAGCAAAAACAGAGAACTTTGGCTGTATTAACAACTCAAGCTCCTTTCCCATCCAACAGGTAGACCGCTTTGAGGAGCAAGTTCTTCCTTACTAACTCACCCTGTAACAAGTACTTATTCAACACCTGCTGTATGCTTCTTCCTGAAAACATGTTTGGCATGCCTACGATGCATTATGCATTATCCTGCTAGACTCTGGAGCTATGAAGTTAATAAAACAAGGTCTCTGCTTGTATCTAGAATCAAAGAAAGAGACCAGAACAAGCACACAGTAAGGACAAAGGCAGGTGCTACATGATGGATGTATCTGAAGGGGAGCCACTTTCACAAGTATAACATCAGAAATAAATGAAGAGTTCAATTCAATCAGGCCACGGACATTTACAAATGCCAGGTGTGTCCCAGGCACTGTCCTAATGATTGGTATTGCAACAAAATGACAAAGATAGCCTCTATTTTTGCTCTGATGTATGTTAAGTTCTAGTTAAGAGACGGATCAGGAGGGAGAGTGACATAAGATTTACCCATATATCGAAATACTATTTATTTGGTGTCTGCCATGGTACCTGTTCTCAGGAAATTTATAGTTTTGTAGTCTGATAGTAGAGGTTCATACATATACAAAAATAACACAGCAATAAAATAATTACTGCCTATATTGAATATATTAGGAAAAAGAACGCTGTGACGAGAGAGAAAGAGAGAGAGAGAGAAGATGAAGTGGTTCAAAGAGTTGGAAATGGAGCCAGACTGCCTAGGTTTGTATCCTAGTTCCGTTGTTTACTGGCTGTGTGATCTTGAGCAAATTATCTAGCCTCTCTGTGTCTCAGTTATTGTAGTAAATAAGAATTATAGTTTTTATGAGAATTAAATGAGTTAATATTTATGATGAGCTTAAAATAGTGCCTGGCCCAGAATGAGTGCTATGTACCAGCAGAGCTGATAATACAAAGCCCTGATGAGTAAATTTCTCTCTTGTCCAGTCAATTCCTAATCCCATGACAAGGAATGTACACTTCCAGCTTGTACTCATCTACAAAAACCTATTGTTCTCATCATTTCCCCAAACTCTGCATTTGGGGACTTTCACCTTTCCCCCAGTTCTGAATTCAGTGGTAGCTCGAGATTGACCATGAGGGGAGCATTTGCACCACAAAATTGGTGAATGATACCAATTAGGGCTTTTTTTGTTGCCTGAGGAGTCAATTGTTAAACATTTATTGGCCCATCACTGGTACACATATTTAGTAGAGAGTTATGGGGAGTTGGAGTTCTTCCCAGTAGTTCCAAAGTGATCATGTCTAATGTGATATATTTTTGAAGTACATATTTGTTAAGAAATTCTGATCTCACTGAATGTGCACAAGTGAGGGTGGTCAGCACCCCCCCGAGTGAAGGGCTCAACTACAACTTAAACTTTACCTTAGAAATGAAAACAATGTACCTCATATCAATCCGAAATTTAAAACAACAACAATACCAACACCTTGTTTTAATGTGCCCATTATACCAGGCCCAAAGACATTGGGGCTCGTTTGCCCAGACACTGGCAAAGTCAGAAAGACAAGGGTGTCATGATTGTCATTAATCTTGTACCATAAAAATAACCTCATTAGTAGAACACTTACTCTCGACATCTCACAGGCAGTTTAGGCGACTGCCTCACTAAGTGGGATGGCTTGGGAGGCGGCCGCAGCAGCCAACCCGCATACCTGATGCAAAATGGACATCTAGTGACCCGATTTCTCAAGCGATTGCTGTAAAAACAGAACTTAATGCGAGAATAAACCTGTTTAATAAGCACTAAGCATTCAAATTCATTCTAAAGAAAGATACAACTACACACTATTTAAAATAAAAATAAACATCAAGGGTACACATTGTGTTTTTTCCCATTTCACATTATCTATTAATAACATTGTTATTGATTACATTTATTGAATACTTTTTTTTTTGAGACAAAGCCTCAAGTGGTCACCCTAGATAGAGTGCCGTGGCATCACAGCTCACAGCAACCTCCAATTCCTGGGCTCAAGCGAGTCTCTTGCCTCCTCCTCCCAAGTAGCTGGGACTGCAGGCGCCCGCCACAACGCCTGGCCAT
>CAUYRH010161002.1:0-24199 GCA_963574655.1 Perodicticus potto
TTTTTGGAAGCATAGAGAAGATAACTAATTTTCAGTAACTGGTGGGTCCACACTTACGGTGCATCTTAGAAGGGTACAGGTGAAACTTACTAAATGTAGAATATAGATGTCTGTACACAATAACTAAGAAAATGCCATGAAAGCTATGTCAACTAGTTCGATGAAAATATTTCAAACTGTATATAAAACCAGCACATTATACCCCATAATTGCATTTATGTACACAACCATGATTTAATAAAAATAAATAAATAAATAATAAATAAATAATTTTCTCAAGAACACACAGCTAGTAAATGGTGGCGACAGGCTTAAACCCCATCCATCTTCTTCCAGAGTTTATGGTCTTAGTCACTAAGCTGTGCTCCTATCTTTGGTATTTTAAATATCCTGTGCTTTGATATTTGGGCAGAGTAAAATGTTCCAAAATTTCAGCTTTAATAAGATGAGTCTGACAGCCTTAAGAATCTCCAACAACTGTCCTTTTCTGTGACTTGCCATCCTCACTATGAAGTGTAGATTTGTCTTTGGGACTCAGTGTCAGGCAGAATAATTACTCCTCTATTAAAGATGCAGGTTCGAAGATGTTCGTGTAGTTTGCAGACTGGCCTCTGTGCCCCAATGCTCCTGAGACCCTCTTTGTTATCTAGAATGGTTCACCAATCATGAGGAGTGTGCTATGAAAACTCAAAGACGAGGTTACAAGATAATTCCTGGAGCTCTGTCTTCTAGATAAATATTATTGAATATATTCATTTCCGGTTTTCATGTTGTGTGGATGATCAAAGCAAAGGTGAAAGTGGGGAAGGAGGAACATGACTCCTGTTCTTCTCAAACGGAAATATTAACCAAAACCACTGGGAAAAAGATGTTACTGTTTCATTTCCAGACAGCTGACAGTGGTGCTGTTGGTGCTAAAGTCACCAACATCGGTAGAGCAATAAGCATTTGTTACTGTCTCAGTTTCATAGAGCCATTGGCCTCCATGTTTTTACATAAAAGTCCTTATTTCTGTTCTTTCTCATTTGAACAGATCATCATGGTCCACCATCCGGAACAAACTCAGCCAGGCAAAGCCCAGCCTTGCAGCATAGGCCCATGGGACAGTCTCAGGCCAACCACATACCTGGGGACAGGTGGGGCTGTTCTTCTCCTCTCTCCACTCTTCCTAACCTACCCAACTCTGTTGTTGTACAGAAGCCAGCTGTTGAGGTCACAGTGAGAACTCTTGTCTTTCTCTCCCTCAAGTTCCTTCCCTATTCTCTCCACCCTTAATACCTTCCTCCCCCTGGGTGGAGAGAGGGTAAATGATGGGATCACATTTATGGTGCATCTTAGAAGGGTACAGGTGAAATTTACTAAATGCACAATACAAATGTTTTCATACAATAACCAAGAAAATCCTATGAAAGTTATGTCAAACAGTTGGATGAAAACATTTCAGGGCTTGACGCCTGTGGCTCAACGGGCTAGGGCGCCAGCCATGTACACCTGAGCTGGCGGGTTCGAATCCAGCCCTGGCCCGCCAAACAACAATGACGGCTGCAACCAAAAAATGGCTGGGCGTTGTGGCGGGCGCCTGTAGTCCCAGCTACTTGGGAGGCGGAAGCAGGAGACTCGCTTGAGCCCAGGAATTGGAGATTGCTGTGAGCTGTGATGCTACAACACTCTATCCAGGGTGATAGCTTGAGGCTCTGTCTCAAAAAAAGAAAACATTTCAGATTGTATATGAAGCCAGCACGTTGTACTCCATGATTGCACTAATGTACACAGCTATGATTTAATAAAAAAAAATAATAATAAAATAAAAAATACCTTCCTCCCTCTTCCCAGGCCTCATTGCGGGCACATTATAATTATCCGATCGTGCCTGACAGGTGAGGACTAGAAGGAAGTGATGTAGCCACTGGCTCTTACACTGTTGGTCCTCACAGTTTTGTGAGGGAGGCCCTGGCCCCACGTGGACTGCCGTCATCTCAGACCATCTGAGCAGAGCAGTATCTTGTATACATTTCTTTCTTCTTTGGTTAAACATTAACCATAAAACCAAACCTAGATTTCCAGAATTTCAGCTTCGTCCTAGGTGTTGGTGCTCCCGGAGAGTCATTTCTCACTGTGACAAGGTCACCTCATCTGCCCTCTGTTACTTGAGGGTAGTTTTTCCTTGATGTAAACCGCACTACGAGGCGCCCTTCAACAAAATTGGGATATTGACGGGCTTTAAGGGATGTTGGAGGTAATGAGCAGGTTTTTCCTCGCATCTCTCTAGTTCTAGATGTAGTTTATCTTCATAGCTGTTTTTCAGAAGAAGAATGGCAATGTTTAGCTTTTAAACGAAAATAAAATCCGTCTGCCTTTACTTTTAGACTGTTTTTCATTTTCTCAGTTCAGAAAATGACTTGATTTCTCTCTCGTAGAAACATCCTAGAAGGTGAAATTGGAAAGGAGGGCTCCGCTTCTTACAGACATTCGTGGTCTGACCACAAGCACCTTGCACAGCCTGACACAGCAGTGATTTCAGTTGTAGGCAGTCGGCACAACCAGGTAAGCAGATAGGCCCCTAGATGTGGACTGATACTTTGAGTTGCTGTATCCCTGGCACTGGCAAATTTCGATTGCAAATCAGTTCACGTGAATTGTTTCCAAAATGAATAATTCTTGAAGACCTACTTTGTGTTTGGCATTCTGCTAGCTTCCGTGAGAGAATATAGAGTGGAAGAAAAGTTCACTTTATAAGTAGGAGAATTTGAACATTTGGTTAAGTACTTAGACGTAAATATAGTTAATCAACGCAGGACATTTTGTTACTTTATTAAATAAATCCTTTTAATAAAATCTAGATTCAGTCAGAGGGCCTCATTCAAAGATCCAGAAGGGCACATGGGCCCCAAGGCCACAGGTTCCCCACTTCAAAATACACGTACAGGAAGCATTTTCCAAAATTGTGTTCTCTGATTATTCCATTGCACATAGATCGACTAGGAGAGAAGATGCATGACCCTTAGATTAATTTAGGCTGCGTATATAAAATTAACAGGCCTTCAACCAAAACTTACATTCCTTCCTCATGATATAGAAATGAATATTGGGAGTAGACATGATTTCTCCCAGCTATAAAAATAGTCTTTCTTCCTAATATAAACAAAGCAATCTGTAAGAACTTGTTTTTCTTACACTTCTCTCTAGAGCCTTGGTTGTTACCCAGTAGAGCTGGAGAGAGGCCCCCGGGGCTTTGGGTTCAGCCTCCGAGGTGGAAAGGAATATAACATGGGGCTGTTCATCCTTCGTCTCGCTGAGGACGGTCCTGCCATCAAAGACGGCAGAATTCACGTGAGTTGACTCCTGTCCGTTAACTGAGGTTCTGGCCCTAGACTGGAAACTTCAGAAAATAACTGATTTAAAGAGAGTGTAGAAACTTCCTGAATCTAAGAAGCAGGGTTTTCTATCACTAGAATCTAAAAGGCAAACGTTTACCATTTTGTTTTTCTAAGCCCTGATGATTGTTCACAGAGCTGCGTAAGACATTTTCCCTACTTCTCTAGATATTAATTAAAGAGGAATCTTACGCAGAAAACAGTAGCTGTCCTCAATTTTTAAAAAATAGTTAATTCACTGATATTCAGTTAAATTACCCCCTAAAAATTTTTGAGTTCTAGATAACCTTCCTCCTACTACCCAAAAGAATTTTGCATTTCCTTTCCCTGCCACCAAGAGGTATCAGGGAAAGGGAACTTTTTTTTCCCCTTAACTTTTAACTAAGTAAACCAATTGTAAAAGCACGTGATCCTGGTGAATTATTAGGTAGTATGTTCTAATAATGATTGTAAAAGGCTTCTGATGATTTCAGTTTTGCAATTTCCTTCCCATTACTCGTTTGCATGTGTTGAGTGTTTGTACTACCCAAGGCTTCTGCCTCCTGCTTAGCGAGTTGGGAGAGGGTTGATCAAAAGAAACAGGATGCTGGGGCGGCGCCTGTGGCTCAGTGGGTTGGGCGCCGCCCCATATCCCGAGGGTGGCAGGTTTGAACCCGGCCCGGCCAAACTGCAACAACAACAACAAAAGGAATAGGATGCTATATTCAAAATGACCAGCCCCTCCCCCCCAAAAAAATGACCAGACATATACACAAGTTCAAAGGGGGTGACTAGAGAAGACTTTGTGGAATAGGTGGCATTGAAAGGTGTATGGGATTTACAGGGAGAGATTAAGGAGAGAGAACTTTCCAGGCTGGAGAAGCAAGCAGTGGGGTAAAACTAAGGACAGATAAACCATGTATAGAGACCTTCAAGTGGTTTGAGTTACCTAGATTTTATTTCAAAACGCATAGGGATATAGAGGAAAGTGAGAATAGGAAAATAGGTGCGTCACCTGTGTGAAGGTGTCAACAGGGGGAACCTCAGAAGGCTTTTGAGCCTGAGTTTTCCCTCCTAGCAATACGCTGATAAAAATCAGTCTGTTAGCGGTGTGCAGGATGGATGAGGGGAATCGAGGCAGCTATGACGTATGTATACAGCAGTGGCAGTCCTGGGATGGAAGATAGCGCTGTCAGTGAGGAAGCACCGGGCCAGATGGGGAGGAAGGAGAAGGAAGAAGAGATGATGATGCAGAGGCCTTGCCCTGTCTGTACCATGAGAAACCAGTCGGCAGGCCTGGGGGAGGAAGGATGGAGCCAAGACTGATGGTGTAGTGAGTGTTCAGTCTGTTGAGGTGGAAGCCCGGCTAGTCTGAGCAGGTGTAAATGTTTAGCGAGCAATTAGGACTCGTGGTAGAGACCCAGATTGTGACATTGCTCAGAGGTGATGATTCCAAGCCTTTGTTGTGTATGAAATCACTAAGGATTTAGAGAATAGTGGGTGGAGCGCTGAACTCTGAGCAAGGCCTCTAATGAGTGGGCCGGAGAGGGTAAAAGAAGCAGGAAAGGAGGGAAGGCAGAGCCACAGAGACGATGGCCAAATGGGGCCAGTAGAGCTGATCAAGAACTGCTGGGCCCAGCCTCAGTTTCCTATGAAGACTATTAGAATGAGTGAAGGGAAAAGGATCAAACCCTCCTTTTGCCGTCTTGTAGCTGTGTACTCTCAGGTATTGTTTCTGAATCTGTTTCCTCGTCTGCAAACTGCAGGCCCTGTGCATACTACTTGCAATGCTTGGCCCAAGTCATCTTCTTAAAGGTCTTTTGGGAGGGGGTTTGGGGGGTGTTTTTAAGAGACAGGGCCTCACTTTTGTCAACCAGGCTGATGATAGCTCCCTGCAACTTCAAACTTCTGGGCCTAAGCCATCTTCTTGCCTCAATGGCCTGATTAGCTAGGGCTATAGGTGTGTGCCACCAAGCTCAGCTAATATGTAAAGTTTTTTTATAGGGATAGGGTCTCAGTGTGTTGCCAAGGCTGGTCTTGAACTCCTAACATCCAGCCTCCTGTCTTGGTCTCCCAAAGTGATGGGATTACAGGTAGAAGCAACTGTGCCCGGCCCTTGAAGTTTTAATAAGAGCATTTTTTATAGAGGATAGCATACTTAATGCCTAGTTTTCTCGATCCTTTATCTTTTCTTTCTGTCTCTTAGACGCATGTACACACACGCGCACACATACAAAATCTGGGTACTTTAAATCTTTTTTTGTAATCTCCCATTGTATATATTTTCACTAAACTTCTATTAAATAATAAATTAGGATATACTCATTTTTTAAATGTTTGTTCTGAATATAACTCTCAGATCCATGAATCTCACCAAACAAATAAAAGGCAAACAGGTCTTCATGCAACAAAAAGCACAACTCTAAAGGATTCCATACAAATGGGCAGAAATTTTAGAATTTAGTGATTAAATAAGCCTTCATTTCAAAAATTAACTATGAATTTGAAAGCAAATAAACTACTAACTGTTCGGCCTAGCTCTATTCTAAACTATTTTTTAAAAAAAAGTCAGCTTTTCAAAGTTTTATTTATCAAATTCTTAACATGATAAGTGTCTCGAAAGCTATGCATGTAACTGGTACTCAGTAAAATGGTGTTGATGGCAACTTACTGTGGTGGCCGCTGCCAAGTGATAAGAGCTCATCTCCCCAGCTAACTACCATGTGCACCACAGACCACCTGGGCATCCCTCGCTGCCACCCCCTCTGTGTCTCCTCTTTTCCCTTGATTTTGCTGTTAGGTTGACAAGGATACTTTGCGTCCTTTACCCATTATTCCACTGTCTCCAGCACCTGACATAGTACCTTGAATATTCACAGTAAGTGTTTCATAGGTATTTGCCAAAAAGTAAAATAGATGGATAATAATTCGAGATACTAAGATAATTGTTGGTTTGGTTTTTGGGGTTTTTTTTTGTTTTGGGGGGCGTTTTCCCCCAGTTTTTGGCCTGGGCTGGGTTTGAACCCACCACCTCTGGCATACGGGGCCGGCGCCCTACTCCTTAAGCCACAGGTGCCACCCAAATTGTTGGTTTTTTAAAAAATGTTTAAAATTAGTTCCTGCTAAGTATTACTGACAGGTATATAAAGTAATTAGGAACAATGTAATAGTATAATTCAGAAAACAAGGTAATGTGAACTTGTTAACACCGATGGGAAGGTATTGAGAGTCAGTGAGAGGATCTGTAAATTTGGTGAGCCTTAACTAGTCCTTAACATCTAGTTGAGATATAGAGAAGAGAAATAAAAAGGAGTGCTCTGGACTATGAGAATTAGAAATAGATGAATAGAAAAGGTTCATATTAGGGAATAGTACCAGACTGAAATATTTAACACAGAACAGAATCAGATTTAGACAACGCTAAGAGTTTGCTGTCTTCCGGGCAATATATATTTTTCCAGGCAACAGGTATTTTCACCTACATTAGTTTGGGTCTCACAAAAACTCTGCGGAAAGTGACATTGTGCTTAACAGATTTAAAAGTGAGGCTCAGGGAAGACTGAGTTGCTCACTGAGTTCGCCCAGCCTGTGAAAGCCACAGTGGGACCCCGGTGTGACCCAGGTCTGTTGTCCTCTCAGTACAGTCCCTGTGCTTTCCACCGTGTCAGGCCTTGGCTGGTTCCTAGGTGGGATTGGATTTCATTGAGAGGCATACAGTTTCTTAACAGGTTATAAGATAACGTAAGCCATGTGTTAGAAATACTATTTTGTAAATCTTAATACATTTTTAGTGGAAATTATTTTAAAAACTACGAAGACTGCCTAAAAATGTATTGACATTTTAGCCAAGCATGGTAGCTCATGTCTGTAATCCTAGCAGTTTGGGAGGCTGAGGCAGGTAGGTTGCTTGAGCTCAGAAGTTGAGACTAGCCTGAGCAAGAGCAGGACCCTGTCTCTACTAAAAATAAAACAGCTAGCCAGGCACTGTGGCAGGCACCTGTAGTCCCAGCTACTCGGGAGGCTAAGGCAAGAGGATCTCTTGAGTCCAAGAGTTTGAGGTTGCTGTGAGCTATGATGTTACAACACTCTACACAGGGCAACAGATTGACGGTCTGTCTAAAGAAAAAAAAAACATATATATAGAAAGAGACACTTTTAAAGAACAGGAACATTCTTTTTTTCTATGTTTTCTTCTGACTTCTTGACTTCTTCTTTTGGTTTTCTTATTTTTCCCTCTTTCATTTCTCTCTTCTCTCTCTCTTTTCCTCTGTCCCTGTAATTTTACTTCCCAATAATACAGAACTACAGCCTGAGCAAGAATGAGACCCAATCTCTACAAAAAATAGAAAAGTCAGCCAAGCATGATGATGCACACCTGTAGTCCCAGGAAACAGGGAGGCTGAAGCAGGAGGATCACTTGAGCCAGGGAGTTTGAGGCTACAGCAAGCTATGATGATGCCACTGCACTCCAGCCTGGGCAACAAAGCAAGACTCTCTCTCAGGAAAACAAAACTAAACTTGAATCTTTATCTATTCTATTTATCAATAGAATAAATAGTGTATCAAAAGCTATTTTCTCCACTTTATTATTACCACATTTTTAATTTTTAAGGTAACCTAAAATTTTAAAAGAATGTTTACACTTCCCTCTCCAAGGAGCCTTTATCTTTAGTTTTATGTAGTTCAGTACTGAACTTTTTTCTCCTGTATTCCCCCCACTTTCAAGTTCAACAAAAATGACACCTGCTGGCAAATCTGTTCAACTACAGGTTTTATTTGCAGTTTCTTGTACTAAGGAACTGAAAGTGTACAGATTTAGGCAATTTAAACCAAAGAATGTAATTGAAATTAACTATAGACCTAATCATATTCCACAAAATATGCTCAGGGCATGATCTAGACACTGTCAATTTTTTCATTTCTTACCAGCAGAATTATATATCTAGTACTAGTTTGTCATCCATATTTCCTCCTAGAAATGATTCTTCTTCTATCCCTTATCTGGGAAATCTAGATATTGGCTTATAGAGAAGTCTGGATTATAAAGGCTTTTTCATTAATTATTGTTATTTACTTTTCTCTATCCTATTATCTTTATTATTATCTTACTATGTTTTTTTAAGGTATATTCTTTCATTTCATATATTAAATTCATCAATCTTGTTTCTGATATCCTATTTCTCGAAGAATGACTTTTTAAAATAAATGCACAACAAAACATTTTATTTCCTGTTTCACAGTTTACTTGAAGTCTTTTTCATTGTATAGAATGGGGTGTAGTCTACAGTTTAAGCTTCAGAATGATGCACTCTAAAATAACCTGAAAAGTAATTTCAAGTGAATAATCATGTTTTATCTCATTAAATCCTCCCAACACTCTCAGGTAGATACTAATATTCGTATTTAACAGATGAGGAAAATGAGACTTCTTAGCTGTAGTCCAGGCCCGGCTTCCTGACCAAGCTGTATCTGTAGACTCAGAGTTGTGTCACTGGCCTTGGGGAAAGAATTGAATCCTCTGCTGTTGTGTTACTTATGGTCAGTAAGAATCCATTGTTAGTGTATCTGTTTGGAAGCCGATTCTTCAGTTGCACGTCACCTTGAAATAGCATCTTGAAATCACTAGCATCATCCTCTTTCATCGGATCCTTTGTGAAAGTTAGACTCTTCCATGGTTTTCCTTTTTCTTATAAGTAGCAACGGCACTGAGGCCTCTAACTCTGATCCCGAGCTTTGTTTATTTTCCTAGGAAATGATTTTAAACTAAAGACTTTAGGCATATGCTAGTTATCGGTTTTAGATACATGTTCATATTAATCTAGTCTCTAAGCTTAATTTTTTTAATCTGGCTTTTTTCATGGGTTTTTTGTTTCAGAGACACAGTCTCATTCTCTTGACCAGACTAGAGGGCGGTGGTGTTTGTAGCTCACGGCACCTTCAGACTCCCCGCCTCAAGAGCGCTTCCTGCCTCGGACTCCCAAGTAGCTGGGGCTATTGGCACTTGCCACCACCTCCAGCTAATTAGAATTTTAATCTATAAATGTCATTTACTGAGTGCCTCATACATGTGCAGGACACAGTGGCGGCTTCAAAGATGAGGAAACATCCGTCCCAATTTTAGAAAATAAATTCAAGATTCCACCCACATTTGGAAGTACCATTTCCTGGTCAGATACAGTTTTGTGGTATCATTTGCATTATCGTAGAAACTTCACATTTTCACTTCACCTCCACTCTCATTGTTTAACTTCCAGTGGAAAACAGAATTTTTTTTTAAGAGCCAGAGTCTCACTGTATTGCCCTACATATAGCTCGCTGTGACCTCCAACATCTGAGCTCAAATGACGCTCCTGCCTCAGCCTCCTGAGTAGCTGGGACCGTAGCATGCTTCACTGTGCCCGGCTCATTTTTACTTTAAGAGATAAGGTCCTGCTGTGTTGCCATGTTGCGACCTTCTTGTCTCGGCCTCCCAAAGTGCTACGATTGTAGGCGTGAGCCACCGCACCCGGCCCAGAATTTGAGTCGTTTCAAGATACTTAGATCCTGACTTACTATAAACTTCCCATGTAGGCTTTTTATAGTAAATAAAACTGGACATTGTCCCTTCCCGTTGCTGCCGTCTGTCCTCTCCTCACTCCAGCAGGATAGCACTGTGCATAAGTTGAACATTCTACACGAGAAATAGAATCTAAGAGTCGACAAAAGCAGCGGTGAAGAGGCTGCGCAGCGTCATGTTATTCCCGTGCATGTTCCTGTCTAGGTCGGGGACCAGATCGTCGAGATCAACGGGGAACCTACCCAAGGAATCACACACACTCGAGCAATTGAGCTCATTCAGGCTGGTGGAAATAAAGTTCTTCTTCTTCTGAGGCCAGGAACGGGCTTGATACCTGACCATGGTAAGTACAGTAACCCAGTGGTAGCGGGAAAATTGTGCATTAGGGAGAGAGCAAAAGAAAAAGCATATCTATTTGAAGGGGATAGACATTTTATTAGCTAATTCAGGGGTAATACTAGAACCATCAAAAGCTAATTACATAGAATTATAATAATAGTATTACAAAACAAGTGACTGCAAGCAAGACTTTTGTTAGAATGAAATATATCTTAAATTGATTTTTCATCAGAAAACATAGTTGCTTTTGCAGAGAAATGTGCCTATAAAAAGCAAGTACATTAGAGGCAAACGATTTAAATGTCATGAAAAACATTTTAAATATCTTCGTAATATCCCAGCATTCTCCCTTCCTCGGCTAATTATGCATTACCAAGAAATATTATTTATTTCTGTATAGTAATATTCTATCTTAATGAGTAAGTAGCATGAAAACTTCAGGGTCTCTGGTCACTTGTCAAAAACAGGTTGCTGGAGACAAGCAGTCAGACCCGAGACCACGTCTGCCCCTCTGTACTAATCTTAAGCTTCTTTGATGTATTTCATTGTACTGTTCATTGTATGTTGCTAAAATATCACAGCATTTAAAATAGCGCAGTATTTGAAAATCTCTGATTTAACTGAATGCACTATTCTAGAAATAAAGGCAGTACTAATTTCAGTACCCGTCTCCCTTTGCCGCCCCCCCAGCCCACCACAGAGCTTTTGAGGAATAAGTGTAGACATAACCTCCCACAGTCCCTTGCAGCTTACAAATCTCTGACTGTTTTACCCTCCACCATCTGCTTGTAAATCAGACGTTCCCAGTGACATCTTTGCTAACCGCGCTGATTTGTTTTCACGTAGTCCTAGGCTTTTTCTCTTCCTTCTTCAGGTTTGGCTGCTTCCGGTCTGTGCTCCTACGTGAAGCCTGAGCAACATTAAGGCTTTCAGGGCTTTTCTTGGTCTTTCCTTAAAAAGACTTGGTAAATTTGCATGTCTTGTAAATCACTTCATTCTTTTGTTTTCTTTTTAATGAAAAGTGATGCTATTAAATACATCTGTTTCTATCTTCTGCACTTTTCAGTCTCCTTTTGACATTAAATTTGACAGCTGAATGCAAGGAAGTTATTTACAAATGCCCGTGAACCACATTCTGGTTACCACAGATTGGTTTCCTTTATTAATCAGTGATCTTGCCATTACCTCAAGCTGTACCCATTGACAATTAGTAAGCTTCTTGGACCAAGTAATTCGGTCCAATTTTATTACTTCTAAGTTTTTGACTTGGCTTTACTAATAAAGAATATATAGATTATATAGTATCTCACTAATTATACACAATTAGAAAAGTGGATACTCTTACTTTATTATCTACACACAACCTACTCTTCAAGTGTGAACAGATGTCTGTGCACACCTGCCTTTACAGAGAGAGGTGTGAACAAACGACGTGAAATACTCAGACTCAAGCTATTTGAGCAGTCACTACAATTCAAATGGCTGTCAAAGTCGAAAGTTTATTGTTCCTATTTATAATTCTAAAATGTAATAATGTCCACTCAAATCACTTTTTTAGGTGATTGGGATATTAATAATCCTTCATCTTCAAATGTGATTTATGATGAACAGTCACCATTTCCCCCATCTTCACATTCTGCTTCCATATTTGAAGAGTCTCACATGCCAGTAATTGAAGAATCTTTAATGAGAGTCCAGATATGTGAAAAGACAGAAGAATTAAAGGACACTGAGCTGGAAAAGAAAAGCACTTTAAATGAACATCACTCTGAAGTGAAGCATCAGTGTCTTCTCCAGAAAAATGTGAATAAGAGGGATCCACCCAACAGTCCTGGGCACGGTGACAAGAAAAAGCTATTAGAAGGAGAAAACAGTGTTATACGAAGAGGGGGATCTGCTAGTCCCAAGAAGTCAGCCAGTCGGTATTCAGAGGAGCATTCGGAACAGAATGTTAGTAATCCAGAACATGACCCCAAAAGAAGCCCCAGAGAGCAATCACGCAGCCCCAGGAAAGGGAAGAACAGAAGTTGTGAGATCAGCACCAAGGCAGGTTCCGGACAAGATCACTGCAGAAAAAGCAGAGGACGTTCTTCCAGCCCTAAGAAGCAGCAGAAAATTGAAGGAAGCAAAAATGCTGAAGCCAAATTATTAGAAGGTGAGAGTCGAAGAACAGGCCACACTAACAGCGAGGCCAACAGGAAAGAAAAGTCAGGTGCCGCCAGGAAAGAGGCAAAGCAGAGTCAGCTGGGAACAAGCAGAACCAGGTCTCCAGAGAAAAAAGGCAAAAGAGTAGATGAAAAGCCTCTTTCATCCAAAAAGACTAATAACACGACTAGTAGAGCAGCATCTGAAAATGAAAAAGGAAAGAAAATAATCACAGGAGAAGCGAGTTTCAGTACAGATAAAACAGGAGAAAATGTTCAAGTATCAGAAAAGAAGCTGAAGCAGGAACCTGAAGAGAGGATGGTTTTAAACAAGACAGAAGGTCACAAAGGGAAAGAACTAGAGGCAGCTGACGGGAGCAAGGAGACCAGAGGCTCCAAACCCGAGTGCACTTCTCCGGTCAAGAAAACACCAATAACCCCTGGGCCCTGGAAGGTGCCAAGTGCAAAGAAAGTCACAGGCAATACTGGTATGGCTGAGAAACGGCTGTGACCTTCAGTATAAAACAAAGAAAAACAAGTTGTAACCTTTTCTTACTAAAAAGCATTTTTCCAGAAAAATTTTTTTTTCAGAAATTCTGAAACACATGTTTTAATTTGAGCATCAAGTTACCTAGGCTGCATGAAGGGCCTTTAGGATCACTAAGAACCAAGTGTCCGCACGGCTGGCTGCCCTCCCTCGCGCTCATCTGACACGCTGCTCAGGCTGCCCGGCTCATCTCACGAGCGTCTGAACAAATGACGTAGGTTGATATCAACAACGTGGTCACAACTCACTTTGTACTTGTGCCAAGTTATCTACTGTATCATGTCTGTTTTAGCCTTCTCATTCGGCTATTTCCACAGTAATGAAAAAAGTTAGATTTGGCTTGGAAGTCGATGTTCTCAATAGCATGTTGCATGTTTACAGAGAGAAATACTTGTCTTTGCAGACGAGCTTGTTAACTCATTAAAGATGGCAGTTGTCTCTCCTGACAGCCACTAATGATGTCCAGGTTCAAAAATGAAACCTGCTTTTAAGGGGAAAAATGTATAGTGGAACATTGATGCTTAATGCTTTTTCTTTGAATTTGGCTGGATAAGGCATTTCAAATAACTGTTAAAGATATTACTTACAATTGAAAGTTCAAAATGAGAACGAGTTTACCTCCTGCTGTGTTTCCCACCTTTGCTGTAGCTGTAGCATCTCAGATGACCCCTTTCTATTTCAGTTATTTCATTATGAAACCACAAAGAAACATGGGGTAATAAAACTTACTGCTCTTCAGAGAAAAGCTAGCTATCTAATTGCTGGATATTCTGGTTGGACCTGCAACTAAAGTCAGTAGACTTTAATACATATTTGAAGAGTCAAAATTATAGACTGTGCGAGGGACTTGATAATGAAACCGGTTGCATAGTCCATCGACAGGTAACATACCGACTCTTCTGGTAGCAGATGTATAAATTTGGGTATTTATTACTAGAAGCAGAGCCTGTGTAAGGCCTGCCAGCATGTAAGGACAAATGTGGTAGACGGTCCTTGCTGGGTCCTATTTAACCTTTAGCTACAGTAACTTTCTTACTTAAAAAGAAGAAAGTGAGAATAAACATCTGCTTAGCTTGCACAAATTTTCAGAATTCCTTTTAAAAGTCTAAATAAAGATGTTTGTTGGAAGTTGGAGATAGTTAACTCCATAAAATAGATACAGGTTTTCCAGTCCCCTAAAGTAGCATCTATAAATAAAGGCTCCTTCTCAGAATAAAACTATTTTATGGAGTATTTGAACATACTTGTTCTGTCACCCTGAGTTCATTTTGCTGTGAAATACATTATGTCTGAGTCCTTCCCTCTGAGAGCCTAACTGTGAAACTCTTCAATATAACAACTGTATCAGCCCCTGTAGATAAGACATGTTTCCCAGTGTGAGATTTTTGAAATCCTCTTTTCATCCAGAATTATATTTACCCACCTATTGTAACTACTCAAATAGAGCGAATTTAGGAGGCTTGATAAATGCTAAGAATTTAGTACCACAGAAATGGTTTATTTTCCCTATAGTCCACAATTAGTAAAACAAATCCTATTTTTATTGTTAGGTGTGACATAACTGATGTCATATGTTGTCAGTCTGATGTGGCTCTTCCTAAGTAACCTGTGTGATTATATACCGACTTAGCAATGTGGCCTTGGAATGCTGAGAAAAATATGGATGTACTGGCTGTAAATGTTTATATATTGTACAGTACCTTTATATATACACTTGAGGTTCTGATTAGAGAAAGAGATCTGTAAATCGCTCGTTATTTTTTATATAGATATTAAAAAACAAACAAACAAAAAAAAACCAGTTCATTGCTTGCATTTCTTTTACTGTCAGATTGTTAAAGCTAGTTTCCCCATCATGGTCTTTCCCTCCAAGTAACAAATATTCAAAGTCTGACAATCAGGAAGACTCTTACAATGATGACTTTATCTTTTTTTTTCTTTTTGAGACAGTCTCAAGCTGCTGCCCTGGGTAGAGTGTTGTGACGTCATAGCTCACAGCAACCTCAAACTCTTGGGCTCAAGCGATCCGCTCGCCTCGGTTTTTCTATTTTTAGTAGAGATGGGGGTCTCGCTTTTGCTCAGGCTGGTCTCAAGCTTGTGAGCTCAAGCAATCCACCGGCCTCGGCCTTCCAGAGTGCTAGGATTACAGGTCTTAGCCACCGTGCCTGGCCACATAATGCTTTTATCTCTATGTAAACCCTGAAACTGGTCAGTTGAATACCATTATACCTATTTTTCACCTTTCACTGTAAAGAAAATAGCTTTGGGCAAATAATTTGTTACTAAAAAAAAAAATCATTTCTCACATTGTCAGGGAGGGAGACAGTTTTTTTTCCCCCTTTGAAATTCAATTACTAGACATTTATAATGGCTGTAGTAATGTAAATCTAGTGACCACAGAATCACACACTATTTCATCAGACGATAGCAAGTCACGTTGTTTTTAAAGTTCATTTTATTTAGTTTTTATACTTTCAGAATGAAGTGTTCTGACATGATTTAACTCTTGCTATGAATAAAACCTACCTCAAGATTATTAATTTAATAATCGAGAGGAAAAATAAATTCTTATCTACCACAGCTTTAACTCACACTAAAAATAAACAAAAATCCCCAGTTCTCAGGCTCACAGTGGAGAGCTCATAGGCTGCAGAAAGAGGTCGCAAAACAGTCTGTGGTTGTTTTAGTATACAATTTTCTTACTGGTCACACGGGACAGAAAAGTTTTGGGGATACTGTTACATTGTCTCACCGGTGAGGGTAGAGGGCTGAGACCTGATTTACACCTGTCTTTATGGACCAAGCAACTTCTGAACAGGGTCCACTCCTATTTCAGAAGTCTTAGGCCCAGAAAAGCTTTTGGCTTCTTATTTCTACAGAGGAACATCTGTTATTTCCTTGTTCAATAGCAAGATATTCTTCTGTAGAAAAAAGAAGCCAAATGCTTTTAAACATGTGGACAAATGAAGAATTTTATTAATATATCCACCATTCAGGGCGGCACCTGTGGCTCATCGAGTAGGGCGCCGGCCCCATATACCGAAGGTGGCGGGTTCAAACCCGGCCTCGGCCGAACTGCAAAACAGAAAAATAGCTGGGTGTTGTGGCGGGAGGCTGAGGCAAGAGAATCGCCTAAGCCCAGGAGTTGGAGTTTGCTGTGAGCTGTGATGCCACGGCACTCTACCGAGGGTGATAAAGTGAGACTCTGTCTCTACAAAAAATAATAATAATAAATAAAATTTAAAAAATCTTAAAAGGAGCCAGAGGTTAAAAGAAAAATAAAAGATAACATGACATACAGAGGAGCAAAGATAAGAGTAACAGCGGAGTTCCTGTCAAAAGCAATGCAATCCAGTCGGTAGAGAGGCAACCACATGTTTAAACCTGGAATTTATACCCAGCAAAAAAGTCGAGACACCTTGCTAAAAGGATTTTGCGTCTAGTATGGTACTCATGGATTCTAAATTATGAGACTTACATTTCAGAAAAGACATTACCTTTTTGAGGTATTAATTAATTGCAATTAATTGTATTTGAAGGGAAAAGGGTTGTACATACATAAGAGCAGAAGCAGCAGAAACTAGCTCAAAAAACAAAGGCTGTTGACTTGATTAGGGTGGTAACAGTGGGGATGGAGAAGGCTGGACCGATTAGGAAGGAATCCAGAAGGACTCCCAACTTTCTGACATGAATATGTTTACATATAATTTTCCCATCAGAAAAATAATTTAAACCACTTATATACCATCAAAACCACAATGGAAGCAACTCACCTGAGCAAATTAATACATTCTTAACTACTGCATTTAAGCTAGGATTTCGCCATGTAAAAGTTTCAAATAAAAACAGAACAGCATTTTTTGTAGGAGAAAAAGATGAAGGCATGAGTTTTCTTCATTTGAAATCTGCACTGAGCTCAACTTTGAATTTGAGGTAATTGCTGTTGCTCCTTAGGGAAAATAGGAGGAGCCTGGTCTCTATGAGCTATCTGTTGAGACACGGACATGCTTCTACAGAACAGTTCCTTCTACAGGTAGATAAAGCACCTTAATGGAGTTCACCCATTAAAAAAAGCAATCACTCATGCAGCAGGTAGAAGAGCTTTGGTCATCCACATCTCATTTGGCAGACTTGCTTCCTGTGTTTCCAACTTCACAGTTACGAATTGATCAGATTTTTTAAGGAACTCAAATATAATGGAAATAACAAATGTTTACTGTGTATTTACTAAGTGCTAAATACTTTATGCTATTCAAATAACTTACATGATAACCTCATTTAATCTTAATAACTCTAGTATAGCGTTATTATCCCCATGTAACTGGTGAGGAAAAGGACATACAAAGAGGTTACCTTGCCCCAAATTATGAAGCCAGTAAGCAGCAGGGTCAGGATTTGAATTCAGACAGGTCTGACCTCAGTCCTGGACTTCTGAGAAATCCAACTTCAGAGCTCGCAAATCATCCTGCTCATTAGAATGTGTGTAACTGATACTGTGATGCTAAATGAGTACACGCTTTACATGAAATAACCAAGTTCCTAAATTATTTTCATTTAAAAATTCACAAAATCTTATCATGAATAGTTCAGGCTTTCAATTTGCCTCAAGAATTCTTCAAAGCAGGTAACTTAATGAGAAAGAATTACAAGTAGAAGACCGGAGCTTTCATTAACACATGTCTGTGCCTGTGTGTGGAAAGGGGATGACATCGTCAGAGGCAGGGCCTGGCCAATGACAGACACTGAAGACCTGAGAGTGGACTGGAGGTGAATGAATTGACTCGCGCGAGACCCACGATCAGTGACGCCTGTGTTGGGAAACAGCTCAGACCATGTGTGCGGAGACCACGTGTATAATGGACGGAGATGAACAGGCAGAGACTTAAACTTTTCATGCCGAATTACAGGCATATAATATGCATGACTTCCACCAGCAATACAGCTATTAGGATTAACTCAAAATTATAAATAATTAAAATTTCTCCACAGTTTAGCAGAAATTCACAGTTTAAAAGTTTTTTTCCCCCTTCGACCACAAAAAAAGACTAGAAACTGAAATTTTCCAGTAAAGTTCTTTTATTTGGATTCAACCTAAAATAGTGTGTTTGGTTTCTCTTTGATAGAGAAATGAAATCTCCAATTCTATAGACTGCAATAGAAAAGTACTGAATTTGCATATTTCCAATAAAAGATATTTGTTTCATGCTTTGGGCATCTACCACAGTTACCCAAAAAGCTATTTCCAGTAAATATAACTGTCACAGTACTGAAGAGCCCCGACAAATTTCCTAACTTAGAAAACTGTCCTTGCATTATCATTACACACAGTCTTTAGTCTGACTATTCATAATGTCTGAAAACCGCCAGAGTACAGATTTTAGCATGCACACCCGGGTGGAAAGGACTTGTTCCTCTGGAAACCCCATTCTTTGGATTTGCAGGGCTGAGCACACCTGTGCATGTGAACAAGCAGGTGGGTATCTCACTGGCTTCTGCCGTCATCTCCTTCCTCAGTGGGTAAGTACGATGCCACCAGAAGAGAGAGTCCAGGCTTTAATTCAGCTTATGATTTAATTTTCCACAGCTAAAAAAGAAAATCACCAAAATAAGTTAGTTCTAAGACAAAAAGGTGAAATTTATCTAGATACACTTTCATGACTATGAACCAAGGAGAAAAAATACCAACTCTGGCAACAGCCATAACAGAACATCATAGAGAAAAAACATGAAAAACTCTCAGAATCAGATAACGCACTGCAGTCCACACAGCGGTGTTTTCATTCATTCTATCTGTGTCTGTCTCCCGAGATCAGAGTTAAGCCCTTAGCAGTCTCATGCTATTTAAACTGATAGGAAATGCAAACAATTTTTTGTTCCATTCAAGAGCACAGTCCACTGTCCTTATGTAAATGAGAAACCTAAGCTGAGAAGCCTGTGGAACACCAGTCAAAATGCCTATTTCTTTACACTCCAAGATTTATTTCCATGCTAGTCACACGCGCACATATGCACACCGCGTCTGAAGAGGACAGAAAATCACACAGCCACTTTGGAGACTGAGGCGCTACCGAGTGGCAGTCATACTTACTCTGATATTAAATCCAAGAAGATCACTTATAACACCTGAGACAGCAGAGAGGATAACGACTCTTGTGATATTGTAAATTAAGGGATTCATTGTCAGTCCATAGAGTCTAAATGGCGTGTCCAGCTCCTACAGAAAACATGGAAGAGCTGAGATAAGAGACGCCTTTTCTCAACAGCTTCTCAGTGACTTCTCGCTATTGTTTTTGTTTTGTTTTGTTTTTTGTTTTTTTGTTTTTGTTTTTATTGCAGCTTTTGGCCAGGGCTGGGTTTGAACCTGCCACCTTCGGCATATGGGGCTGGCACCCTATTCCTTTGAGCCACAGGCACCGCCCTGTTTTATTTTTTTAATTAAATCATAGCTGTGTAGATTAATGCAATCATGGGGTACAATGCGCTGGTTTCATAGACAATCTGAAATATTTTCATCAAACTGGTTAACATAGCCTTCATGGCATTTTCTTAGGTACTGTGTTAAGACATTTATATTCTGCATTCAGTAAGTTTCACCTATACCCTTCTAAGATGCACCGCAGGTGTGGTCCCACCAATTACCCTTCCCCGTCTTTGCTATTGTTTTTAACTCACGGGTGAGGATGGCTGCTTAAAGCTTTTTTGAAGCTACCTTCAAAAAAATCCATAATGTATTCTCATCTACTTTTCCATTATGCATTTCAAGGTAGATTTGACCAGTATGTCATTTGTGCTTTAAAAAAAATGTAATTTAGAAACTGTGATAGGCTCGGCGCCTGTGGCTCAATGGGCTAAGGCGTCAGCCACGTACACCTGAGCTGGCAGGTTGGAATCCAGCCCGGGCCCGCCAGACAACAATGACGGCTGCAACCAAAAAATGGTCAGGCGTTGTGGTGGGTGCCTGTAGTCCCAGCTACTCGGGAGGCTGAGGCAAGAGAATCGCTTAAGCCCAGGAGTTGGAGGTTGCTGTGAGCTGTGATGCCATGGCCCTCTACCCAGGGCGATAGCTTGAGGCTCTGTCTCAAAAAATAAATAAATAAATAAATAAATAAATAAAATAAAAACTGGGACACATCGGCAATCATCAGAACCTGCATAACAAGATCAGAAATTTTTTCTTATGTAGTTATTAACCTAAAACCATTAGATCAGCATTTTGAATCTATAAGCCTATTGCGTGTTACTAGGACATTTTCCAAGAAGAGTCCCGTTGATTTATTTTAAATAGACTTTTCTTATATAAAAACACTACATCCTCCAGACAGACGCTTTAGGCCATGGTCAGTGAATTTCTGATAGAGAGGGTTGATGAAAACATCTCTTCCCAGAGGTTTGGGGTGAGGTGGCTGTAGGTCCTAGAGACAGCATCGAAGGTGACCTTGGTGCAGCTGTCCAGGCAAGCAATGCCGCCCTTGGCTGGCATGCAGCAGTGGGGAATTACCAGCCAGCAACAGCCGCTTCTTGGATACAGGGCCCGAGATGATGTCAGTGCCTCTGAGAACAGGGCTGAGGCCACCAGCACAGAGCTGCAGCCAGCCAGTTGCCTTGCAAGGCTCATGTTGGGTTTGCCAATCTTGTTCCCCAGCAGCCTCCCCACAAAGGGACAATGGAGAACCTGACCGTGATTACAGCCCCAAGGAAGGCACTGGCGACCTCCTTAGACACTACACCCAGACTAACAGCCACCTTAGGCTCCGATGGTGAGAAATGTCTTGAATCTGTTCCTTGATGGGCAGGGAGAACAGGTAGATGTCCTCCCAGGACTTGATCTTCATGTCCTCGATCAGGTGCCCAACTTGGTGACAGGGACCCACTTTTTGTCCTCAGCCTTGCTTCCAGAAGCTCCACAACCTCAGCTCTGGCCCTAATCTCCATAACAACCTGCATCCCAGACCCCTGATCACAGCTGAAGCCTTTGCTCCCAGGCTTCCTCCTTGCCCTGGGCATCATTCAACATTTGGTACCTTCTCAAAGAAACTGATTTAATCAAAATAGTAGTACAAGTTTATCAAAGGATATGACTTACTTTCAACACCTTGGTGGACAGCTTTAATACATTGTTTACTAGAGTGAGCTGTTCCTTCTTATTTGGCTTTTTTTCCATCTTAAGGTATAAATTAATCTAAGGAAAGGAATGGAGATTAAGCTAAGTTTCATAGCAAAAAGATAAATACACTGAACAAAATCAGTCAGATTACAAGGGTCATGTTTTCTTTTTTCTCTTTTTTTTCATTTTCTTTCCTTTTTTTTTTTTTTTGAGACAGAACCTGACTTTGTCACCCAGGCTAGAATGTCATGGCATCAGCCTAGCTCACAGCAACTTCAAACTCCTGGGTTCAAGTGATCCTTCTGCCTCAGCCTCCTGAGTAGTGAGGACTACAGGTGCTGCCACAATGCCCGGCTAATCTATCTGTAGTAGAGACAGGGTCTCCCTCTTGCTCAGGCTGATCTTGAACACCTGAGCTCAAACAGTCCTGCCTTGGCCTCCCAGAGTGCTGGAATTATAGGCATAAGCCACTGCTCCCGGCCAATGGTTAAGTTTTCAAGTAAAATGTTTAGAAATTTCAGTAGCTAAGCCTACAGAGAATATGTCATGTACCCTCCCTTCCCACATTCTCCTTTTCTTATGGCAAAAACTATTATAAAAAATAATTAATGGGTCAGCACCTGTAGCTCAGTGGCTAGGGCACCAGCCACATACATGGGGGCTGGTGGGTCCGAACCCGGCCCAGACCTGCCAAACAACAATAACAACTACAACAAAAAAATACCCGGATGTTGTGGCGGGCGCCTGTAGTCCCAGCTACTTGGGAGGCTAAGGCAAGAGAATCACTTAAGCCCAAGAGTTAGAGGTTGCTGTGAGCTGTGACACCACAGCACTCTACTGAGGGTAACATAGTGAGACTCTGCCTCAAAAACAAACAAACAAATAATAATAATTAATGATGAAGTAACTTATATATGAAAACAATGAAATTTTTTAATATTAACTGTAATATAACACAACTAGCATATATACTCATGGAGTTCAAAAATTACATCTTATTCATTTTGTTATTCCTCAGAACAATCCAATAGCCTCATTAAACATCTATGAAATGAAAGGAAATAGCTGCTTTTACTTTTCTAATTCCTTATTTTTTTCCCTTATAGGAAGAATTCCCCATTATGATTATCAGGCAAAAAAATTTGAAAAGGAAATTTAAAAAATTTTTTTTAACTCACTAATGATCACAAATGTTTTCATTTCAAGTTTATCCATAAAACTTGAAATTAAAAACAAAATTTTTAAAAAACACTTTATACTACTCTGTATTTATAAGAAACATTTCTCAATCTTAGTATCTACTTACATGCTGAAAAGTAAGATTTTCCAAACACAAAATATTGTGTTCTGTGTCTGATATAGAAGAACTGAAGAAGCTTATCATACATATTAAACAAAAGTATCCTAAGACCTAACACTTGATATAGACTATGAGATTAAAAAGCATGTTCCATTATCAGCAATAAAAATGCCTTCATAGTACACAAAGCATTTTCAAACCATTAGATCTTAGATCTCACAGTCCTGGGAACAGGTGAAATATTATACTCATTTTATATAGAGAAAACAATTACAAAGGAGTGGAGTGACTTATGAGGTCATATAGCTAGAAAGTGATAACTAGATAGTGATTCAAGCCTAATTCCTCTGCATAAATCTTATAGTATGTTATGCTACACCTAACCACTGAATCAAAATCACAGGACCAATCAATACCTGTTCAGTAAGTAATATCGAAACATTACTGTATTTCTTATTGGTTTCAGACCCCAGTGAGGCCAAGCGCAGTAAAAAAAGTAGTAAAGCTGTTTCCCAGATCAAAAACTCCCAGTTATAAGCATCATTCAGGAAAGTTTTATGTCCTTGGAGAACCTATATAAAAGACCAAAACAGAAAGTTAAGTTTCTCATTTGTCTTATAATAATTATTCCTTTACCCTATAAATTTTTAACATTTTCAAAAATCTAATACTTGGCCAGGCATGGTGGCTCACATCTGTAATCCTAGCACTCTGGGAGGCCAAGGTGGGTGACTGCTTGAGGCCAGGAGTTCAAGACCAGCCTCAGCAAAAGCAAGACCCCACCTCTACAAAAAATAGAAAAATTAGCAGGACGTAGTGGTGCGCAACTGTAGTCTCAGGGACTCAGGAGGCTTTGGCAGGAGGATCGACTGAGCCCAGGAGTGTGAGGTTGCAGTAAGCTATGATGACACCACTGCACTTTAGCCTGGGTGATAAAGTGGGATCCTGTCTCAAAAATAAAAATAATTAAGGAAAACGTAAATGGGATCCTGTCTATTAAAAATAAAAATAATTAAGGAAAACGTAAGACAACAGAATCCTAAACATGTTGAGAGGAAATACTGGAACCTAGTGTTCTATTATTAGTAAAATTTATTGCTGGGTGTGGTGGCTCATGCTTGTAATCCTACCGAAGTGGGAGGATTACTTGAAGCTAGAAATTTGAGACCAGTGCTAGCAAGAGCGAGACACACCCCCCCACAAAAAATAGAGAAATTAGTCAGTGTGGTGGCACACACCTATAGTCCCAACTACTTAGGAGGGTGAGGCAAGAAGCTGATTTGAGCCTAGGAGTTTGAGGTTGCAGTGAGCTGTGATGATGTCACTCTGCTCTAGCCTGAGTTTACCAAACTTTATCTCCAAAAAAAATTCAAAAATGAAAGTGATAAAAGACATTTCAAAAAGCAAAAACTGAAGAGAATCCTTTACCACCAGATGAACAGCTCTGAAACAAACACTAAAAGAGTTATTCAAATAGGAGAAACATAACCCCAGAGAGAAACAGAGAAATGCAAGAAATAAGGAAAGCAATCCAGGGACATTGAGGTGGATGATGACACAAAACAATAACAATTTCATCTGTGGGGCTCGGTGCCTGTGGCTCAACAGGCTAAGGCGCCAGCCACGTACACCTGAGCTTGAGCTGGTGGGTTCGAATCCAGTCCGGACCTGCCAAACAATGACGGCTACAACCAAAAAAAAAAAAAAATTGGCCAGGCATTGTGGCAGGCGCCTGTAGTCCCAGCTACTTGGGAGGCGGAGGCAGGAGACTCGCTTGAGCCCAGGAATTGGAGGTTGCTGTGAGCTGTGATGCCACAGCACTCTATCCAGGGTGGCAGCTTGAGGCTCTGTCTCAA
>CAUYRH010161003.1:0-10773 GCA_963574655.1 Perodicticus potto
CACCACCCGTCCTCCTCTTTCCACACTGCTTCCTAGGAGGTGAGGGGACGTTAATGGACAGGCAGAGGGACCTGGGGAGGAAACAGCCACAGTGTTTAAACCCTCAGCTTCTCCCCCCAGTGACTGTGCAGCTGTGACCTCCTACGAGGCTCTGTCCTCTCCAGTTCTCTAAGTCTGCACGATGACGAGAGGCCTCCCCACAGACAGATGGTACAGCAGCACCATTTCCCTCCTACAAATATCAGGTTCTAGCTGATGTTCTCTACATTAATTTTTAAGACTACAGTTATACGCTAGATCATTCTCAGATCACCAGAACAATGCAGGAAACTCCACGTGCTGATGTGTAAGTAGGTCAGGACATCAGCGTTCCAGGTGACACTTTATGTTGTAACGAGTCTTATGCCTCATGGCCGTAGCGTCCAGGCACCACCCAGTGCTTGCACCTTCCTGCGGCCCCAGGACTGGGAGGCCCGATGCTGGAGGTCGCCTTGGCCTCTCGGGCTCCCTGACCTCCATCCTAAATAGCACCAGCCCCCTCTTTTCCCAGCTGCTGCACCATGGCCCTGAGGCAGCATCAGACACAGGGAGGGGGAGCGCCTCAGACCCGGACAGCGAGGGATGTCCAGGCTTTACCTGTAAATCTTGGGAATAGTGCAGTTGTGGAAGAAAATTAGAGGCTTCTATTTGTTGGTTTCAGGGAAATGAGTCACAGAGATGTAGAGTTGGGGAAGAGACATTTAGTCCAACTTTATCTCTTTCCGGAGATAAAAGCTGTGGCCATTAAAATTGTTTATTCATTTATTTGTATTAGTTGACACAATGCTTCTAAATATGCCTAGTGATGTTGAATGAATATAATGTATAGTGATCTGATGGGCAAAATCAGCATATTCATCATCTCAAACATGTTTCATTCGTTTATATAGGAAACATTCAATAGCCCCCTTCTAGCTATTTGAAATTAACATTATATATATATAATATACATATAAAAAATACATATATTATATATATATAATATTTATATATATACATATATATATTTTGAGACAGAGTCTCACTTTGTCGCCCTCGTTAGAGCGCTGTGACATCACAGCTCACAGCAACCTCCAGCTCCTGGGCTTAGGCGATTCTCTTGCCTCAGCCTCCCGAGTAGCTGGGACTACAGGCGCCCACCACAGCAACCGGCTGTTTTTTTCTTGCAGTTTGGCTGGGGCCAGGTTCGAACCTGCCACCCTCGGTATACGGGGCTAGCACCCTACCCACTGAGCCACAGGCACTGCCCTTAACATTTTACTTGTAACTGTAGTCATCTAAAGTGCCATGGAACGCTACAACTTCTTCCTCTTGTCTAGTTGTAACTTTGTATCTTATAATAAATCCCCCCTTCCCTTTCCCCTTCTCAGCCTCTAGTTTCCTCTGTTCTGCTTTTACCATCTCGGTGGTCAGCTTTAGTTTCCACGTGTGAGTCAGAATATACCATGTTTGTCTGTTCGTTCTCCGCTTATTCCACTTAACATAATGTCCCCCATCTCTGTCCATGTTGTTGTAAATGAAAGGATTTTATTTTTTATGGCTGCATAGTATTCTATTGTGTACGTAGGCCACGCATTCTTTTGTTAAGTTTCACGTTTCTTCATTATTTTTCTTTCTGTGGTGGTCACATTCCGTGTTATATTTTTTGTCTGTTTACTTTTTCTAATTATGATGGGTACATACAATTTGTATGTCTTTATAAAGCACGCGTGATGTTCGGATACGGACACATGGTGTGAGTGAATCAAATCGGGGTAACTGGGGTATTCATTGCTTCAGGCATTTATAATTTCTTCATGTTAGGAACATTCTAATTCCACTATCTATTTAATAGCATACCCTAACTTACTGTTGACTGTGGTCACTTTGTTGTTCTATCAAATGTTCACCTAACTATCTCACTATATTCTTTCACCCATTAGCCACCCTACTTTTTCTCCCCACTCCCTGCTCCCTTTCCCAGCCTCTGGAAACCACTATTCTACTCTCTGTCCCCATGAGATTAACTGGCTTTAATATTTGGCTTCCACATATGAGTGAGCACATGTAAGATTTGTCTTTCTGTGCTTGGCTTGTTTCACTTAACACAATGTTCTCCAGTTGCATCCATGTTGGTGCAAATGGCAGGATTCCACTCTTTTTGTGGTTCTGTAATATTCCATTACATACATGTACCACAATTTCTTCATCCATCCACGAACGGACACTTAGGATGATTACAAACTAGGAAAGTGCTGCAATAAACGTGGGTTTGCAGATTACTTTTCAGTAAATTGAGTTCCCCTCCTTGGGATATATGCCCAGCAGTGGCATTTCTGTGTCAAATGGTAGTTCTATTTTTAGTTTGTTGAAAAATCTGCGTACGGTCCTCCATAGTGTTTGCACTAATTTACTAATTTATACCAACAGTGTACAAGGGTTCTCCTTTTTTCCACATCCTCTCTAACTCATCAATGCCTGTCTTTTTGGGGAAAAAAAGTTATTTTAACTGCAGTGAGATATCATAATTTCGATTTACATTTCTCTGACAACTAATAAAGTTGAGAGTTTCTCATATACTTATTGGCCATTTGTATGTATTCATTTGGGAAATGTCTATTCAGATACTTTACCCATTTTTTTTTTTTAGATAGAATCTCAAGGTGTCCCCCTGGGTAGAGTGCCGTGGCATCATAGCTCACAGAAACCTCCAACTCTTGGGCTTAAGCTATCCTCTTGCCTCAGTTTTTCTATTTTTAGTAGAGACAGGGTCTCACGTTTTGCTCAGGCTGGTCTCAAACTCATGAACTCAAGTAATCTACCCACCTCAGCCTCCCAGAGTGCTAAGATTACAGGTGTGAGCCACTGTGCCCGGACTGCCCATTTTTCAGTTAGTTGATTTTTTTTTATTGAACTGTGGGATGTCCTTATACCAGAAGTGCATTTTAAGACATATTCTCTATGTATTACTTTTCAAATTAAATTTAAATACAGTAACAATGTGTAGTATGACATTCACTCACGCCTGTACTCCCAGCACTCTGGGAGGCCGAGGTGAGAGGATGGTTTGAGCTCAGGAGTTTGAGACCAGCCTGAGCAAGAGTGAGACCCCATCTCTCCTAAAAATAGAAAAACTAGCTGGGCACTGTGGCTGGTGACTATAGTCCCAGCTACTGGGGAGACTGAGTCAGAAGGATCTCTTGAGCCCAGGAGTTTGCAGTTGCTGTGAGCTAAGGTGATGCCATGGGACTCTGACCTGGATGACAGAGTAAGACTGTCTCAGAAAAAAAAAAAAAAAAAAATGGCATTAATCAAATGAAGACCAGTGTCACCATGAGACGGGACAAAGAAGACGGTGGAAGCACAGCTGTTACTCGAGTTTAAGACCACTGTGAAGTGGTATTTGAAATTTGAGAATGTTGTGGACGTACAGCAACAGAGGCGTGAGTGTGCAGCAGGGCCTCTGGCACGCCTGAGAATTGCACTGATTTGCGGTAAGAGTGAGACCTGGTACTGTGAGTGATGCGCACAACAAAAGGTGCAGGAGGCCTTCTGTGGAGGGGTACCGGCCCCCCAACCAAAGCAAGTGACATGGCCTCAGGTGCTCCCCAGTCAACTACACTTCTGGACGCAGTCTAGATGCTCATGGTGACCACTCTGAGCACCTCCTGGGACCGCAGAAGTTAAAAGTGACCTGTGTTCATCTTTTGTCGTCAGTAAATACTGAGTATTACTACCGGTTTTTCCTTTCTTAATGTGCCTGCTTCGTATTGTGGATAATCTCTTGCCAGATGGGTAGTTTGCAAACATCTTCTCCCATTCTGTGGGCTGTCCCTTCCTTCTGTTGATGGCTTCCTTTGCTACAACGGAAGACTTTCAGCTTGACGCGATTCCACTTGTGCAATTTTTGTTTGGGTTGACTATGCTATGGGGGCATTACCCAGGAAGTCCTTGCCCAGGCCAATGCCCGGAAGGGTTTCTGCAGAGTTTTCTTTTAGTGGTTTATAGTTCCAGGTCTTGGATTTAAGTCTCAAATTTGATTTGATTTTCTTGTATATGATGAGAGATAATAATCCAGGTTCATTTTCCTGCACATGGACATCCAGTTTTCCAAGCATCATTTATTGAAGAAACCATCCTTTTCCCCCTGTGGATTCTTGGCAACTTTATCAAATATAAGTTCACTATAGGTGTGTGGATTTACTTGTGGTTTTTCTCTTCTGTTTCCCTCGTCAATGTGACTGTTTTTATGTTAGTCTTATGCTATTTTGGGAAGTGTAGCTCTGCAGTATAATTTGAAGTCAGGTAATGTGCTTCCTCCAGGTTTGTTTATTTTTTATTTTTTCTTAAAGAAAGTGCCTTTTATATGCTCTTGATCCAGAATGTCCTTGTTCCTTATGTTGATTCCAGAGCCCCACAAACTCAAACAGTATCACTTATTCTATTGTGCAATATTGTTAATCCATCTTACTACATGAGCAAAACCGTTAATTCTCGACTAAAATTCTTCCTCTTGAAAGTTATTAGTTCATTTTATAACTTTTTTTTTTGTAACGGGAAACATATTGTCCTATATACTGTGCTATGCTGCATTCCTTTTCAGAAGTATTTTTTTAATTAAATATTTTTTCAGAAAGGGATTCTCCCAGGCAGTAAACTGGCTGCGTCAGGACCACAACTACTTTTTGTAAACCACGAGAACCCAAACCTGAGCCCCTGGAGCCCCGCGGCCAGAGCCTACTTACCCTAACCTGCTTGTACGGGAGATAATACCACCCTTAAATAGTTTCGCAGTTCCTATCTCACTAACTGCAGAATCTGTGTCAACAAATCCTGGACTCAAGTCTTTAATACTGAGATTTAAAAGTTGCCTCGGAATACTGCCACTTCCAGGTTCTCAAGGTAGCTATTAAAGGTAGGAACTCTTTTTCAATAGGCTGTCCCCGGGGATAGTAGTAACAAGTGAAAGCTGTCCTGGGAGTTTTGTAACCAAGGGAGAGTTCACTGGTTATGTGGCGACCTAGGTGGGAGCCAACGGCCAACATCTCCAGTTCTCATGAAAAGGTATAAAATCTCATTAATGCACAATTCAGCAGATTTGGAAGTAGGAGGAGGCTGCTACAGATAGACTCGGGCACATGAATTATTGCCAGTGTTTACACACACAGCACGCTGCAGACAGGAAACGTAAATGTTCTGAAAATGTAAAGGTTCGGAAAGCACGCAGTTCAGCAACTCACAGAGCATCTCAGCATGCCATGCAAAATGTGAAAGAATTTCTGGCCGGTGTGGCTGGTGCCTTGATAATTTTAGCACTTTGAGAGGCTGAGGTGGGTGGATTGCCTGACCTCAGGAGTTCAAGACCAGCCTGAGCAAGAGCAAGACCCCGTCTCTAAAAAGTGGTGGGCGCCTGTAATCACAGCTACTGGGGAGGCCGAGGCAAGAGAATCATGTGTGCCCAAGAGTTTGAGGTTACTGTGAACTATGATGCCACAGCACTCGACCAAGGTCTACAAAGTGAGACTCTGTCTCAAAGAAAAAAAAAAATGTAAAATAATTTCTTGACATACAAGGAGTGGAAAAAGTAATGAACCAACCTAAAAGGCATATGATATGAACACAGTTTAAGAACAAGATAACATCAAACTAAAAGCAAAGCGGAATTAGGAAATGGGATCTCACTTTGAGGTTCCATAAAACAAAAAGGCAGCTCATTTCCAGCTAGCTCAGGGAAAGCTGAAATACCCTCAAACACAGCACCTCCAGATTTTGACCCCACATTTCTGTTCATAAATGAGTCCTCCTTGGCCTTACTCTCCCTTCCTCAGGAAGAGTATCACAGATTCAGCTAATTTACAACAAAAAAAAGTCTAGACTTTCCACTTTTTCCAGTATTTGTTATAATCAACAATTCACCCTGAAGTGTGAAATGGTTACTTTACTAGGCTCCTGTGCTAACCCCTGACGTGGCAGGTGCTGTAACACACTACCAAGCACTAACGCTCACAAAACCATGCTCATCTCAGAGTGGAAAACGGTGGTGATTTTGTTATTCTTAAGCAACTCGGAGCATTTGTCCACAAGTATTAAAACATACGTATATATGTGTGTGTGTGTGTGTGTGTGTGTGTGTGTGTGTGTGTGTATTCCTATTGGACACATCTCTCATTTTTGTTAGACTTTTCCAAGCTAACATGGAAGACTGAGGGAAAGGAAGAAGGTACAACCTCAGACTGCATGTTGGTCCTGCCTAAAACGAAAGCTTCTGCTATCAAGAAGGGGACCAAAAATGGGTTGTCTGAGCTGAGAAATGAAAAACTATAAAAAGCATGTGGAGAAGCTTAGTCTGCTACCGGTTCCAACAAGCAGGCCACAGCTGGTTTCCCCACTGCTAATAGTGCCGGTGCCTTATCCCTCGCTCAGTGATCCTAAACCAAAAGAGCATGGGGAAGAGGCCTAACAGACCACGGGAAGGTCCACATTCTCCACAATGTGATATTCTCAACACACGATTCCGAAATCCTAGGAGAACATCAGAAATGGCTGGGAGATTGGAGAAAAATAAGTTACCTGTAACCAAAGTTAGCTGTACTATGCTTTATGATTCAGAATTACCCTCAAAAGAAATATTTATGTACATTATTCTACTAAAATTATTTTTTTATTCCAATTCCAATTAGTTGACCAATCTCACTAATTATTAAGAGCACTCAACATTTCCCATGTGGGGCCATTTCCATCACTCAAATTTTGCTGAATCTGCCCCAAGTTCCCAGCACCACAGCATGCACAGCCTTGAGCAAACGTTCCAGAAAAAAAGGTCTGCATTTCTTATTGGAACTATTTTTCTTTTTTAGAGTTTTCCTTTCCACACCCTGAATGTAAATCGACCCAAACACAAGTTTGGGAAAATTGCTTCTGAGGCCCATTCTCTGATAAAGTTCAGTTCCAACTAGGCAAGGTACCTGAGTGCCAGCCTTTTCAGCATAACAGTGCACCTGTCACCTAGAATAAATCAGACAAGTATCAATATTGGTCCATCCAAGTATCAATTTTTATGCTTTTACCAAAAAATGGAGCTGTATAACACACCGTAAAGTCAGATGGAGATGCATGAGGCATTTTTGCCTCTTAGGGGAAACAATAAGAAAAATCTCTCATTTCTCCCCCTTCCCTCCACTCCTCCAAAGTTGAAGGGCAGGTCATACTACTGAGGTTGTCACATCTTACACTTTCTGAACTGAAAACCCAGTTCAGAAGTCACTTTTCTTCCAGTCTTACTGAAAACAAAGTCTCAAATGCTATATAAGATTCCACAAAAAAGAAAGAAGCAATTTGTAGCAGTTTTTCCTCCTAGGGAGGTGAACAGGTCCATCACTGGACTCAAAACTGTTTTTGTTTTTTGGGGTTTTTTTTGTTTGTTTGTTTTTTTCTTTTGGTACTCTTTCCCCAAAGCCAAGCATGCATTCATAGAGTTAACTGCTGCCCAATCTGGTCCTGCCTTAGAAGAATGAAAAACATTTTTTAAAAAATCACATGACAAAAGCCTTCTGAGAAAGAATTCAAAACAAGCTTCCTTCTCCAGACAAATCCCTCTTCTGATCTAAAAACGTGGAGGTGCCTGAGCTCAGGAGTTCAATACCAGCCTGAACAACAGTGAGACCCCCATCTCTAAAAATAGCCTGGTGTTATGATGGGCACCTGTAGTCCCAGCAACTTGGGAGGCTGAGGCAAGAGGATTGCTTGAGCCCAAGAGTTTGAGGTAGCAAGGATAAATGCACCTTAGGGGCTTCTCTGTGTTGAATCTGAGAGGTGGAACAAAAAGTTCCTGGTCTTTTCCATTCCAAATCATAGAGGTAATGCGTAGAGAAGAGATACCCACTTTTCAAGAATAGGGAAAGTAGCTGGATAAAAGAAGCAGGACTACCCTTTACAGAAGACAGCATGGAGACATTTTCCAAGTCCTGACTTTGGCATTTTATTTTTGAGATGAATATAAACATACTTAAAAGTCAAGAAAAATGTTCTTCCTGTGATAAGGAACCTAGCATGGTTGGACAAATGCACAGGGTCTCCCAAGAGCCATTCAGCAGGGCACACTTCACTCCGCCATCTTTGCTCCTCTGGGATGGCCTTGGCCATTCTGGGTCTTTTGTGATTCCATATAACTTTTAGAAATTTATTTAACAGAGAAGGAATCTCACTCTGTTGCCCAGAGTGCCATAGCATCACTCTAGCTCACAGGAACTTTAAATTCCTAGGCTCAAACAATGCTTCTGCCTTACCCTCCCAAGTGGCTGGGACTATAGGCACCTGCCACCAGGCCCAGTAAACTTTTCTATTTTTAGCAGCAACAGGGTCTCATTCTTGCACAGAATGGTCTCTAACTCCTGAGATAATGGTGAAGTTCCCATCTATTACGGTGTCGTAGGATACCATATTATTCAGACCAATTAAGGTTCATTTCACAAATCTGGGAACACTTAAGTTGGGCATACATATATTCAGAAATGAAATGCCTCTTATATTGTTCTCTTATCAAGTATGTAGTGACCATCTTCATCTTTCTTAAGTTTGGTTGCTTAAATCTACTTGTATATGAAAATAAGACTGTGACCCCTCCTTTCTTATGATTTCCATTTGCCTGAAATATTGTTTTCTAACCCTGCACCCTGAGTCTGATTTTGTTCTTCAAGGTTAAGTGTGTTTCTTAGAGATAGCAGCATATAGATGGCTTGTGCTTTTTTATCCAATCAGCATGCCTGTGTCCCTTCAGTGGGGAATTTAAGCCATTTACATGTATTGAGAGAATTGATAAGTGTGGTAGAGTTCTATTCATCTTAGTTTGTGAAAGTCCATCAGTTAGTTTTATCCCTTGTGACATTGTGAAAGCAAAATTTTGTTCTTTAGTTTCTGGGTGTTTACTTTGCTGGTGGTCCATTGTGGTGGTCAGTGTGGAGAACAGGTCTGAGAATCTCCTGTGCACCTGGTCTTGCTGTGGCGAATTTCCTCGATGTTTGCATGTCAGTAAAAGATTTGATTTCTCCATCAAATTTGAAGATTAGTTTAGCAGGATACAGAATCTTGGGCTAAAAATTGTGTAAGAAGGTTAAAAGGAGATGACCACACTCTTCTGCTTTAAAAGGTTTCATCTGAGAAGCCCACTGTCACCCTGATGGATCTGCCCCGTAGGTCAGTTGGAGCTTGCTCGTGGCTGCTGGCAGAATGTTCTCTTTCAGTTTGACCTTGGCTGGGGTCATTATAAAGTGTCCAGGAGATGTTCTGTTTGTGTTAAAAGGTTCAACATTCATCTAAAAAGAGTGTGTCAGAATCTTTGGTGATGTTTGGGAAATTTTTATTTAAGATATTCTCCAGCAGGTTTCTGTTTCTTTGGGTCATTCTTCTTCCCCTTCATGGATACCTGTAATTCATATGTTTGAATGTTTTGTGAACTCCTACAATTCTCTAAGTGATTGCTCTGATTTTACATTTTTTTCTGCCTCTTTAAATGTCTGAGTTAGCTCAAAAGCCTTATCGTCTCACTCATATATTCTTTCTTCTCTACGGTATAAGCTGTTATTGATAGTTTTTACTGCATCTTTAGGATCCTTGAATGACTCCTTAAGATCCAAAATATCCTTTCTAATTTCATCATGCCTTTCACAGATTTCTTTCGTCAATTTTTGGATTTTCTTTGGATGGCTTACACTTTCCCTTCAATTCCCTTCATTAATTTTGCCATCCATACTCTAAATTCTCTTTCTGTCATTTCCATAATTTCTTTATAAGTGGACTCCTGTGTGGTACCTACCTCATGACTCCTTGGCGGGGAGGTTGACCTGTTCTGGTTTTTCATGTTGCCAAAATTTTTCTGTTGGCTCCTCCTCATGTGTGTTTTCTTCTTCTTCACTCCCTTTTCCTACTTTTTTCTCTCACTATCTCCTCTTTAAATTTCCTTGTCTCTGTGCTTAGCTATTAGAATGTCCTTTTGGTAGAGGGACAAAATGAAGAGACGAGTAAAGAGCAAGAAGGGAGAAAAGAATGAAAAAGAAAAACAAAGGTGAAAGGGAAACAATGAAGAAAAAGAGAGAAGAAAGATAGAAAGATAAAGACAGGGCTAATAGTGGTATTCAGCAGAGCACACTGACCCACACCCACAATTCCAAGACTCTGGGAGGGCCGGGGCAGGTAGGTCCCTTGAGGTCAGGAGCTCCTTCACCAACCTTGGCAAAAGCAAGACCCAACTTCCACCAAATGTAAAAGAAAATCAGCAGTGTGTTATGGTGGTAACCTACCAATATAGTCCTTCAAAAGGCCAAAGCTAGAAGAACACCCTAGACCAGGGGTTCAAGGCCTCCTTGAGCCAGGCCAATGCCATGACACTCCAACCCTGGTCTCAGAGCAAGGCTCTGTTCTATCAATAAAATACAGAATGAAATATAAAAAACAAACAAACAAAAAATAAAAAAATCATAATAAAAATAAAGAAAATAAAAAATAAAATTATATAAAATGAAAAAAGGAAGAATGTCTTAGTAGTTTGAGAAATTTATGAGGGAAAGATGAGAAAAGTGGAAATATCTCTACCAAAAGAAGAAAAAAGGAGAGCAATGTAAAGAAAGAGTCAGAAAAATTGTAACAAAAATGGACTTCAGGATAGTAAAGGAAGTAAAAAGGAAAACATAAAAACATAACAAAAGCAGTCCCATATACCAAAGTGGCAGGTTCAAACCCAGCCTCGGCTGAACTGCAAAA
>CAUYRH010161004.1:0-50526 GCA_963574655.1 Perodicticus potto
GTGGCATCACGGCTCACAGCCACCTCCAATTCCTGGGCTCAAGCGAGTCTCCTGCCTCTGCCTCCCAAGTAGCTGGGACTACAGGTGCCCGCCACAACGCCCGGCCATTTTTTGGTTGCAGCCGTCATTGTTGTTTGGCGGACCCGGGCTGGATTTGAACCCGCCAGCTCAGGTGTATGTGGCTGGCGCCTTAGCCCGCTGAGCCACAGGCGCCGAGCCCATAGTTTTTTTTTAAAAACTATAGTCTGGCCCTCCAACGGTCTGAGAGACAGTGAATTGGCCCCCTCTTTAAAAAGTTTGAGGACACCTGATAACAGTTCAGGCCAAGCAACTACAGTGAGCCAGTCCAAGCATGGGTAGACCAGAAGCCCCTTCTTCCACTGCATGACCTCAGGGATTGTGAGACAAGATTATTTCATCAATAATCAAGTTCTCATGAAGGCAGCATCTGTGGTTGTCAGCACTTGCCAGTGAAGGGTAATGTCTTGCTTGACTGTAGGTCAGGAGATCCCTATCCCACAGATGGTCCTGCCCACACCCAGAAGGAAGGGACGCTGCACAGAGAGGCCAGGGAGAATGTGGACAGCCCTCCTTATGTTTAAAGACCAAGGGGTATAAATGCAACAGAAGAGTTCAAATTTAGAACAAAAATTCAACAGGCAGTGACATTTATTTGCAGTACATGCATTTTACTTCTAATTCGAGGGACTTTTCTTTATATTTCCATTTTTAAAAATAATATGTGATTATTAAAATTTTTTGAATACCGTAGGCTAGACGGAGGGAAAAAGTCAGTTTTCTTATGCAGAAACAACTATCATTCAACATTTTGGTTGGATTTACTTTAGGGTTTTTGTTTCTATTCACAGTGTTGTTTAAAAATTTATTTATTTATTTATTTATTTTTGAGACAGAGTCTCATTGTGTTGCCCTCAGTAGAATGCCGTGGCGTCACACAGCTCACAGCAACCTCCAACTATTGGGCTTAAGCGATTCTCCTGCCTCAGCCTCCCGGCTGAGGCAGGAGACTACAGGCGCCCGCCACAATGCCGGGCTATTTTTTGTTGCAGTTGCCACTGCTGTTTTAGCTGGCCAGGGCTGGGTTTGAACCCGTCACCCTCTGTATATGGGGCTGGCGCCCTACCCACTGAGCCACAGGTGCCGCCTTAAAAATTATTTATTGATAAAATTGCATATTATGTTCAGTTTTTGTATCCTGATCTTTTCAAAGAACACCATCTCATAAGGATTTTCAATACTATGGCAATTTGAGGGACAAAGTTCTTTTAAAATAGGGGGAAATGAAATAATAAAAAGAGAAACTCTGGGAGGATATATGTTTAAAAAATTATGTGGGTGGCACCTGTGGCTCAGTGAGTAGGACACTGGCCCCATATACCGAGGGTGGTGGATTCAAACCAGGCCCCGTCCAAACTGCAGCAACAACAACAACAAATTAGCCTGTGGCAGGCACCTGTAGTCCCAGCTACTCGGGAGGCTGAGGCAAGAGAATCACCTAAGCCCAAGAGCTGGAGGTTGCTGTGAGCTGTGATGCCATAGCACTCTACTGAGGGTGATAAAGTGAGATTCTGTCTCTAAAAAATAAATAAATAAAAATAAAAATTAAGTGACTTTATGGGCAAGGAGGCTGGAGGGAACTAGGTACACAGGAGACAGAGGTTGGGGGGAGACTTTCTGACTAAATATCTTTATGTCTCTGTGTGTACACATAAGCACATAGTTAATTGTTCAGCTATATATGTATAATGCTTATTAAAAATTTACATAAAATGATTGGAATCATTTAAACTTTTGCCATGATATTAACATTAAGTGGATAGACCTTTATTTACATATATTTGCATAATTTCCCAATTAAGGAACTCTCAAGTTTAATTTTTTTCTTTTATTTTCTTTTTTTTTTTTTTTGTAGAGACAGATTCTCACTTTATTGCACCAGGTACAGTGCCCTGGTGTCACACAGCTCACAGCAACCTCCAACTCCTGGGCTTAGGTGATTCTCTTGCCTCAGCCTCCCGAGTAGCTGGGACTACAGGAAGTTTAGTTTTTTCTGATAGATTAGTCTATGTTTTTAATAACTATGTGTGCTAATGATTGCTTGATTTGATTTGGTCATTCACTGAAATAATCAGACTGTCTCCCTATCCGCAGGTTTTATTTCTTCTATTTTGTTACTGGCATTTTACAAAATTATTTAGAGTGGCCTGAGTGATTTGGGCAGTGCCTGTGGCTCAAAGAGTAGGGCGCCAGCCCCATATGCTGCCGGTGGCAGGTTCAAATCTGGCCCTGGCCAAAAACTGCAAGGAAAAAAAAAAGCCTGAGTGATTTCCTTTTCTTTCTTCTCATATGAGGACCACTTCTCTTTTTCCCGTATCAGAAATCATATGTAAGTCTCAGTTTTGCACTGGTATGTTCCATTCACCTAGGGAAGTGAGAATACTGTGGGCCAGACTATGGTGGTTGTTGCTGACAAGAGGCCCGTGTGACAAATTCTCATTTTCTGTGGCTCTTCATATAAATATCATTGTAAGCTTTTATATGTGGATGGAGTCCTGTGTTTTTAGGACTGTGGTCAACAGGAGAGACTGAATATTGTGGCCAGCTCCAGCCAGGCCATGTTAACATTCACAGGGAACAGAACTTCCAGGTCCAGCAGTGCCACATCCCTGTCTCCATGAGCTGGTGGCCACACTCACCACCCCTCATCCTGCTAGTGCTGGTGGCCTGACTTGGCCTCATGCTGAGAAGAAGCCGCAGAGATCTTTACTCACCCCACAGCAGCACTGGCAGTCTCCGCAGAGGGTCCCCAGGAGGCCGTTAATCACCTGGATGGCACAGAGAACCATCTGGATCCCTCCTACAACCAGCAGGATGGAAAAGAGGGTCAGATTCCAAGGAACCACATCGGCAGGATCTAGGCACTTGCTCCATAAGGCTTGGTCATTGAGATAGTCCCTGTGGGTGACACGGAGGAGAAAGGACACAATTGGAAAGAGCTCGTGATTCTGTAGATGAAGAAGGTACCGCAACAACTTTCCTTGTGCAATATCTTCCATCCCAAACAAGCTCCACGAGCAAATATCCTGTAATAACAAAAGAAAAAGAAAACCTACCATTTTTTACTGAACACATCCTATATGCCAGACGCTGTTCGAATCGCTTTGCGCATAGTCACTCATTTCTTCCTCATAGAAAGCTATGATTCTTTTTTTCCACTTCACAAATAGGAAATTCATGCCCAGAGAGTAAATGGCTTGCTCCCAGGGCACACGACTGCTAAGTGGTAGAGTAATTTTTATGAACTGACCAAGAGGAAGGGGAAATTCACTATCCATCAGGGGACCGGAATAATGACAACATGGCGGGAGTAGAATTTCACAAATGTTCATGGCTTTTATACCAGCTATCTTTATTAGAGATTTTTAAATTTCTTTATTTTTAATTTTTTTAATTTTTTTTTTGAAACAGACTTTCACTCTGTCACCCTGGGCAGAGTGCTGTGGCGTAGGTTACAGCCACCTCAAACTCATGGACTTGAGCAATCATCTTCCCTCAGTCCCCTGTGTGGCTGGGACTCAGGTGCCTACCACAATGCCTGGCTATTTTTTAGAGACAGGGTCTCACTTTTGCTCAGGCTGGTCTTGAACACCTGAGTTCAAGCAATCCACCCGCCTCAACCTCCTAGGGTGCTAGAATTACAGGCATGCGCCACCTTGCCTGGCCATCATTAGAGATGATTTCAACTTTTGACAAATTATCTGTCAAGTCTACATGAAGCCATGTGGAGTACAGTTGTGTTATACAGCTAAAGGGAAGAGCCTGATTTTTTTTTTTTTTTATTGTTGGGGATTCATTGAGGGTACAAAAAAAACCATGTTACACTGTTTACATTTGTTGGGTAAAGTCCCTCTTACAATCGTGTTTTGCCCCCAAAAGGTGTGGCACACACCAAGACCCCACCCACCTCGCTCCTTCCCTCTCTCTGCTCTTCCTTTCCCCACCCCTCCCTCATTCGGGAAGAGCCTGATTTTTTTTGAGGCCTAATTTTAACCAAACTGTGGACTTGATTCAGCTATATATTTGTTAACATGCAAGAATTGCACACATAAAATATGTAATTAATTTTCTTCAAAAATATGCCTTAATACACATTTTAAGAGAACTTTAAATTAGGAGAAACTGTAATATATTTATATTTTCTTACATATAAAGAGAGTTCAGCACAATATGAAGGGCATTGTGCTTTGAAAGAGAAATGTGAGGTATGCTGTCTTTGAGACAAAAATGAGAGAAAAGTGGGTAAATCTTGTGGGTTATTATAAATTTCTTATCACATTATTTTTTTCTGAGATAGAGTTTCACTATGTCCCCCTCAGTAGAGTGCTGTCACAGCTCACAGCAACCTCAAACTCTTGGGCTTAAGGGATTCTCTTGCCTCAGCCTCCCAAGTAGCTGGGACGACAGGCACCCGCCACAACGCCTGGCTATTTTTTGGTTGCACTTGTCGTCATCATTTAGCTGGTCCGGGCTGGGTTCGAACCTGTCAGCCTCGGTGTATGTGGGCACTGCCCTCTTATCACATTCTGAAAGCCTCAGATTGGTCTCTTTTCCTTTATGCTTCCTCCGTCCTTTCAGATCCTTGATGGGAAACTTTCCATCTGGTTACTGAATTAACATTCATCTTACAGCTTTGGGGGCCTTGTGATGGCCTTTGTGATGAAGGAAGGAATGAGCATTTTGCTCTTGATTGAAAAATAAAACAGCAGGCCAGGCACGGTGGCTTACTCCTGTAATCCTAGCACTCTGGGAGGCTGAGGCGGGTGGTTCCCTGAACTCATGGGTTGGAGATCAGCCTGAGCCAGAGCAAGACCTCGTCTTTAAAAATAGCCGGGCATTGTGGTGGGCGCCTTGTAGTTCCAGCTACTTGGGAGGCTGAGGCAAGAGAATCGCTTGAGCCCAAGACTTTGAGGTTGCTGTGAGCTGTGATGCCATGACACTCTATCGAGGGTGACAAAGTGAGACTCTGTCTCAAAAATAAATAAATAAAACAGTAGCTGAATAGTATTCCATGGCCTACATATACCACAGCTTATTAATCTATTCCTGGATTGGTGGGCATTTAGGTTGTTTCCACAATTTGGCAATTGTAAATCGAGGTGCAATATACTATTCAGCCACTAAAAAAGATGGTGACTTTACATCTTTCGGATTAATTTGGATGAAGTTGAAATGCATTCTTCTCAGTAAAGCATCACAAGAATGGAGAAGCAAGAATCCAATGTACTCAATGCTGATATGAGGACAACTGATGACCTAGTACATGGGGGGGGAGGCCGAATGGGGGAGCAGAGAGAGGGAAGGAGAGAGGGGAGTGTGGGGCCACAGTGTATGACACACCTCTTAGGGGCGGGACACTATTATTAGAGGGACTTTATCCAGCAAATGCAAGCAGTGTAGCCTGGCTCTTTGTACCCTCAATGATTCTCCAACAATAAAAAAAAAATTAAAAAAATAAAAATAAAAACAAAACACTAAGCTTCATGCCATTGCTCAGTGGTTAGTGTGCTGGCCCAGCACACCCGGGGCAGCGAGTTTTAATCTTGCTTGGACCTGATTAACAAAAATAAAATAAATAAATAAAACAGTGTTTGTGGCATTGATTCATCTTTCCATAAGAACACAGGTATGAGCAGCTTCTCAGCTGTGTGACTTGTGTACTTATCTGTAAACTGGGAGTCACATTACCTATCACATCACAGGATCATTGTGAATTAATACGAACGAAGTGCCGAGCATGCAGCAAGCAGTCAATAAATGTTAGCATGTCATTATTTTACTTAATCTAAGAAGTCTGGTCTAACAGAAAAAGCCTGTTATTTTGGATTCAGATGAACCTGGCTTTGAACCTCAGCTCACCTCTTACCGGCAACGTAGTCTTCATACAAGTTACCACCCTCATTTACATTAGGTTCTTCGTCTATAAAAGGGGCATCTACAGTTGTGAGAATTCTCTGAGATAATTCGCCTTATGTATAGTTGCATAAGACTGTTTTTTCAGTAATTGTTTCCTCATAAAACTTTGTTTTAATGGGTCTCAACATTCTGTGACATATTTTTGCTTAAGTTCTTTCCATTAAAAAGTACTGATCTTAAAACCTAGTAACTTAAAACTTCCCCCATGACCAAAGCTCAAATTGTCCACAAGGGAGTCTCCTTTCTTCCTGAAGGCTTTCTGATTCGTTGTTCAGTCTTTTTTTTTTTTTTTTGTGACAGAGCCCCAAGCTCTCACCCTGGATAGAGTACTGTGGCATCACAGCTCACAGCAACCTCCAATTCCTGGGCTCAAGCGAGTCTCCTGCCTCCACCTCCCAAGTAGCTGGGACTACAGGCGCCCACCACAACGTCCGGACATTTTTTTGGTTGCAGCCGTCATTGTTGTTTGGCGGGCCCGGGATGGATTCGAACCCACCAGCTCAGGTGTACGTGGCTGGCGCCTTAGCCCATTGAGCCACAGGCGCCAAGCCATTGTTCAGTCTTTTACGATTAAACTTGAATGGCCAACTGAGACAAACAGTTCTGAGACTCTTCTTCTCCCACTGATTAAGACTGGGGTGGCAGGTGTTAGGGATAGCATTCATTCAGCCTTCCAAGTTTTCCGGAAAGAATTGGTGGCCTTGCCAGCTCTGGCAGCCTTCTCGTGGAATGCTTTGATGACACTTTCCACAACTGTCTGCCTCATATTACGAACTGAAAGATGGCTCAGAGGAGGATAGTCCCAGGAGCTCTCAATACGCGTGTACTTGCCAGGAACCACATCAACATTGGCAGCATCACCACATTTCGAGAACTTGGGGCCGTCTTCCAGCTTTTTACCTGAATGACAATCTTTTCCTGCAGCTCTGCAAACTTGCTGTGCAACTGTCCAGTAGAGGGCCATAACGGGCAGTGATTTGGCCTAGATGGCTCAGGATAATCACCTGAGTAGTGAGGACAGCTGTTTCCATTGGCAGGTCATTTTTGCTGTCACCAGGAACATTGTCATAACAAACATCTTTGACAGATAACACAATCTTTTTTTTTTTTTTTTTGAGACAGATCCTCAAGCTGTCACCCTGGATAGAGTGCTGTGGCATCACAGCTCACAGCAACCTCCAATTCCTGGGCTCAAGCTAGTCTCCTGCCTCCGCCTCCCAAGTAGCTGGGACTACAGGCGCCCGCCACAACACCCGGCCAGTTTTTTTTTTTTTGGTTGCGGCCGTCATTATTGTTTGGCGGGCCTGGGCTGGATTCAAACCCGCCAGCTCAGGTGTACATGGCTGGCGCCTTAGCCCATTGAGCCACAGGCGCCGAGCCTTGAAGCACTTTCTCCCTGGAAACCTCCAAGCCACGCAATCAAGACTATTCCGCTCAAGAAGGTGACCAGGGCTGGGAATTTTCCACTGGGTGCCCTCTGCCTAGCAGCCCTCGTGCCACCACTAACCAGGGATTGAGAAGGATGTTTTGGCGAGTCAGCATCAGCTGACAGCCCAGCCCCGCACTCATTCTCATTTTTGCAGTGCTGCTGTTTCCCAACCAAATCAAGGGTCCAAGCTCCAGCTGTCAAAAACCTCTGAGCCTCAGGTTGTGTTCTCATATTCATTGGCAGACTCTGCGGGGCAGTGCTGTACTGGGGGATGGCGGGAGTCACTGTGATTTCCATTAGTCAACACAGACCACCAAGACCCAGCCCTTGGGAGAGTCACAAAGCTGTTTGTGCCAAGTCACACAGTGACCATCAGCGCCACCACAGCAGCAAAGGAGGTGAAGCCTAAATCTGAGCTGGCTGTGCTTGTTATGTGGTTGGTATGTTGCTTCTTGCTTCTGCCAAGATTTTCATCCCGACTCTTTGATGCTCTGCCAAGATTTCAAGGTGAAGATCCCAGTGGGGCAATGAGGAACAACGCAGCTAAGTCGTAGCGTGCCTGCAGAGGCCACAGGCAGCGGAGCCCACGCCCTCAAAGCTGAGTTGACAGTTTGCGGAGTTCAAGAACACATCCTGACATCCCGCCTGCAGGACTAGTTTAGCCTGAAGGATCTCTGAGCGTGTTGGCTCCCTGTCAAGTCCATATTCTTCCTCCCTGATTTGCCGTAGTTGTTCACGAGGTTTGGTTTCCATTATAAGATGGGAAGTGACCAGAGAAAATGGCATCTTTATTGGCCTCCCACGGTTTGCCACCTGTAACTGTTGCGGAGGCGCAAATGCACAGGGTATGTGTAGCTTCTGAATCTTCAGTACGAAGGGAGGAAAAAATATATTCCCTAGTGGTGGAAGTTTAAAAGTACAGGACTTTTTGTGTGCTTTATTTTCATCTTCATAGATGTATGTAAATGGAGAACAGTCTGTGGCCCATCAGTTCTCAAATGGGGGCAAGTTTGTCCCAGTGGGACATCTGGCAATATCTGGAGACATTTCTGACGCTGAAACTGGGAGTAGGGGTGCAATGGCATCTGGTGGGGCAAAGGTCAGGGATACTGTAAACATCCCAACAGAGATGCAGCCCAGAATGCCAAGTGATGAGGCCACGAAACCCTCGTACCGACCAATCCAAGGGCAGGAAACTTAGTAAATCTCAATAGTAGCAAAACTCATTAATTAAATTATTTACTTAGCATTTATTAAGTGCCTATGGTGTGCTGGGCTCTGTGTCAGGCATTGAGGGTACAAAGACAACATCACATCCGCTGTCAAAGGGCTTACCCTCCACTGCCTTTTTGAACTTGATCTTCTTATTACAGATAAAGGAAAGTTCCGTCTTCTTCATTTTGGAGGACAAAAGGAGCTGCCATCTTTCCAGGGGCAAATAAAGCATAGTAATGTCAATGGGGAAATTTGCAACGTTTTGAACTCATAGCAACAAAGAAAGGGTAACGTGACTCTGCCCTAGAAGCGTGGACCCCTGACAGGGTACTCTTGAATGTTTATGGTACAGAGGGAATATTTATTTATTTATTTATTTATTTATTTATTTATTTATTTATTTAGAGACAGAGCTTCAAGCTATCCCCCTGGGTAGAGTGCTGTGGCATCACAGCTCACAGCAACCTCCAGCTCCTAGGCTTAAACGATTCTCTTGCCTCAGCCTCCCAAGTAGCTGGGACTACAGGTGCCCGCCACAACGGCGGCTGTTTTTTGGTTGTAGTTGTCATTGTTGTTTGGCAGGCCCAGGTCGGATTTGAACCCATCAGCTCTGGTGTATGTGGCTGGCACCTTAGCTGCTTGAGCTACAGGCGCTGAGCCAGAGAGAATTTTTAGACCAAATTTGATCTAGAACTTTCTCCCTGAGTTGGATGACTAATTCTGTAGGTCTCTGGATTATAGCCTTCTTAGATCAAGAAATCCTTGGCAGGCAGCTCCCTGGTCACACAAATCTAAATATCTGTTGAATTCTCTTGTAAGGGAGAGAGAATGGAACAAGAGAGGTACATCTAGCTTTTCCAACAACTGTCAAGGGAGAGAGATTAAATGCTGTTTGCTAAGTACGACGGGCCCCCAGAAAGGGAACAGAGAGACCGAACGAGTAAATATTGTCCTACTTAGCTGTACCCTTTGTACAAAGAGCTTCATCCGAACCACTCGGCTTCCTCAAAGTAAAATATTTTCATTTTGATCTACATCTTGATGGTTGATGGTGGTAAAGATTTTCAGCGACCTCCAAGTGGCCAGAGTGAACACGGCTGGCTGCCTCCCGCTGGGGCACGTGGTTAAATTCAGTTTGTTGTTGTGTTGTTACTGTCACTTTTTTCGCCTTTCTCTCAGTCCATCTGTTTCTGAGAGCAGCACAGCTGTTTGGTGATGGGTTCCAACTTACTGGGGCCTGGATACTTCTTGGAAAATAAGAGAACTGACTTGACTATACCACAGAAGAGAATGAATCTCCATTGCCAAAGTGTTCCCTGGTGGAAGCCTCTAAAATGGACAGGGAAAATTTGCCCTCTCTCCCCTTGCCTGGTCTGGATAGCGTTAACACTGTTAGAAATTGAAAGGGAAGTATTTGGTGGTCACCCTTTGACCTTGGCCAGAGCCATTAGATCAGAGGGAAAACCATGGAGGAAGGAGACAATTTTTTCTGCTTCCTGGGAAGCCGAAGCAGTGATACAGATGCCATTTCCCAAGGGGCCTCCTCTTGGGGACCCCAGGGCAGCGTGGTACCTGTAGTGTCCTCACAGACACCCTCAGGTATAGGGAGAACCTGAGCAGTCTCCTGGAAGGAAACTGGCTTTCTTTTCCTTTCTCCTCTTCCTCCACCCCCTTTGCAAGTAGGACAAGGTACAACTTGTAAATATCTCCAGCATCATGACAATGAAAGACAATGGGTCTCAGACCCAGTGGAGGAATTAGGAGATGTTCAAGTGCCTTTTTCTGTTTGGAAGCAGTGATCTTCAAAAACGCATCCTTTGTGGGGACTCAGTGCAAGGCATTGGGTGGGGGTCTGCCAGAGTAAAATGAAAAGCAAGACACTGCTCACCTTTAAGAAGCTCACGATCCAACTCGGCGCCCATAGCACAGTGCTTACAGCGCCAGCCACATGCACCGAGGCTGGAAGGTTCGAGCCCAGGCCAGGTCTGCTAAACAACAATGACAACGGCAACAAAAAATAGGTGGGCATTGTGGCGGGCACCTGTAATCTTAGCTACTTGGGAAGCAGAGGCAAGAGAATCGCTTAAGCCCAAGAGTTTGAGGTTGTTGTGAGCTGTGACACCACAGCACTGTAAAGGGTGACATAGTGAGACTCTGTCTCAAAAGAAAAAAGAAACTCACGGTGTCACAACTCACAAGGCTAAATGACAGTACAGGAGAAATATGTTCACACAGCCACATGTGATCTACTCTCCTCACATGGCCATCAGCAGAGGACTCCAAGGAAGGGGAATCTGTGTATACAGGAGTGGTCAGGGCAGGCTGTCTGGGGGACATGGAATCTGACCTGGATCTTAATTTAAAAAAAAAGTTTATCTTTTTATTTGCATACAAATTAATAGATCATCCTTGTAAAAAAAAAGTCCAACATTGGGCGGTGCCTGTGCCTTAGTGAGTAGGCCCCATATACCGAGGGTGGCAGGTTCAAACCCGGCCTCAGCCAAACTGCAACAAAAAATAGCCAGGCATTGTGGCGGGCACCTGTAGTCCCAGCTACTCGGGAGGCTGAGGCAGGAGAATCGCCTAAGCCCAAGAGCTAGAGGTTGCTGTGAGATAATGACGCCACAGCATTCTACAGAGGGCGACAAAGTGAGACTGTCTCTGGAAAAAAAAAATCCGACATGATAAAAAAACACAAAAGATCGAAAGAGCAAAACTCCTATATCCCTCGTCGTGGAGAGAGTTGCTGTTAAAGTCGATGTTCACAGTTGCACATAGTGCAAAAATAGCATTATTTTATAAAATTGACCTCACACTGTGCACAACACTTTACAACATGCATTATTTCACCTGCAACATAAGCTTGCCATCTTTCTGTGGCCGCACATGCCCCTCTGGTGAGTTTTAAGTGGCTGTATTACACACAGTGTACAGTGATGCCATATGTTTACCATCCTCACCTTGGTGGGCATGTAGGGTATTTTTAATTCTTTCAATGTTTCTGTAAAATAAATTCGTTTTTTAAATATATATTTTTTTAAGAATAGGGTCTGTTCTCATCTTCCTTTGATGGAGTAAAAACAAGAGAAAAGAAAAAGACAGGGTCTCACTTTATCACCCAGTCTAGAGGGCAGTGGTGTCATCATAGCTCACTACAGCCTTGAGCTCCTGGACTCAAGCCATCCTTGTGCCTCAGCCTCCCAAGTAGCCAGGACTATAGGCGTGTGCCACCATGCCCGGCTTATTTCCATAGAATAAATTCTAAGAGTGAAATTGTTGTGTTGGTGAGTGTATGAGTTTAAACCTTTCTGGATATAACCAAATTGTCCCACCCTGAAGCTACCTTCAATTACCCTCCGACTCACACTTGGATGGGAGCAAACTAAAGTTGGAAGATGAGTGAGACTGAAAGGGCAACATGGTGAATGGGCCAAGGGTGGGGAAACCCAGAGCCTCTGGAAGGATCAGTGAGTAACTGACTGAGACATGAGGAAAAAGCCTTCAGTGCAGAGCCAACAAACTTGGACTTGATTCTGCAGGTAGCAGAGGGTGTTGGAAGCAGGATTCACCCCCACCTATGTAGGAGACTCCATTTCTGACCTCACCAGCAGAGCAGGATCTCAGATACCTTGAGGTTTAGGGCCCTGCAAAAGCCATCAACCTGGGCCAGGCGCACCGGCTCACACTGGTAATCCTAGCACTCTGGGAGGCCGAGGTGCATAGATTGCCTGAGACCAGCTGGTTCAAGACCAGCCTGATCAAGAGCGAGACCCCTATCTCTTGGGGAAAAAAAAAAAGAAGAAGTAGCTGGGCATTGTGACTGGTGCCTATAGTCCCAGCTACTCACAAGGCTAAGGGAAGAGAATTGCTTGAGCCCAAGAGTTTGAGATTGCTGTGAGCTATGACTTCACAGCACTCTACCAAGGGCAGCAAAGTGAGACTCTGTCTCCAAAAAAAAAAAAAAAAAAAATGCTGCACACAGTGGCTCACGCCTGTAATCCTAGTACTTGCGAGGCCAAGGTGGGTGGATTGCCTGAGCTCGCAGGTTCTAGATGAGCCTCAGCCAGACCAAGACTCCATCTCTCAAAATAGTCAGGTGTTCTGGTGGGCGCCTGTAGTCCCAGCTACTCCGAAAGCTAAGGCAAGAGGATTGCTTGAGTCCAAGGTCTGAGGTTGCTGTGAGCTATCACACCATGGCACTCTACCAAGGGCAACATAGTGAGACTCTGTCTCAAAAAAAAAAATAATAATAATTTAAAAAAAAAATAGCCATCAACCTCTCCCTCTTCTGCTACCCCTTTCATGAACAAATTGATCTCAGCCATCTTGACAACAATAATACTTTGTTAACAAACAGAAATATTTGGAAATAAAAGGGCATTAAACAGTAGTCAAGCCTTACCCTAGTTGTGTTGTTTTTTAGACCCAATTACTGGCAGCTCACTTCCTAAGAAACAATTAGGTGTTCTCTCTCAGACCCCATTCCTTCCAAATCCAAGAAAGCTGGGACACCAAGTCTTGCTAAAGTACCATGCCTAGTGCTCATATAAAAAAATCACTGCTGTTCTCTTGGCCTAATGATGTGAAGCTGCCTCTGTGTTTGGAGCAAAGCCAATGTTTACCAGAAGTACTACAAAAAATAGTAGTGCCCAACTCTATCCCAGTGGAAAGGTTTTCGTTTTTTGATTTTTCAAGGGAGAAAAACAAAGCAAAACCATTTAAGCAGCTCCAGTAATTCACCTGAGTGAGGTCCCCCAGAACACATGAGCAGCAGTTGCAAATCTTACCAGCTGGATTTAGTACTGAAATACCAGACCAAGCAGGTAAACAAAATCAAGGCATAAGGCCGGGCATGGTGGCTCATGCCTATAATCCTAGCACTCTGGGAGGCTGAGGCGGGTAGATGGCTTGAGCTGAGGCGTTCGAGACCAGCCTGAACAAGAGTGAGACCCCATTTCTAAAAATAGCTGGGCGTTGTGGTGGGCACCTATAGTCCCAGCTACTTGGGAGGCTGAGGCAAGAGAATGGCTTGAGCCTAAGAGTTTAAGGTTGCTATAAGCTGTAATACCACGGCACTCTATCAAGGGCAAGAAAGTGACACTCTCTCATAAAAAGTTTTAAAAATCAAGGCATACAAAATTCCTGGATGCCTGATCTAAACCAGAGATTCTCTGCCAGGAATGGAGGTGCTGATTGTGTCACTGGGTCATTGAATCACTAGAAAGAATCCTCAGGGAAATGGCGCCGTGCCCCAAAGGACCAGATCAGGGAGGCAAGAATTCATCCAAGCAAAACATTTCAGGAAAGTGAGAAGCCATTGGGCTTGTCATGGAGGGATTTGTGCAAAAGATAACCTCCAGGACCTGTGAATCAAGTTTCCCAGTCGGTGTTTTCCTTGTCTGGATGACTCAGCCCTAATGTAATGAGGTCCCTGGCTCTGGGTGGCATCCAGGCAGTCACAGCCACTGTACCTCGTCATCAATTCTGTATCTGAATCCTTTCCTCCCTTCACAAGCATGGAGGGATGGAGAGCTGAGATGAGATGACGTCAAAGGCAAGACAGGGCAAGGCCTGGGAAATGGCCTGCACGGTCTCTGGTACCTAGTAAAAAGCATTTAATAAATGTCTCCATCTCCCTGCTTTGACTCTGGCATTGGGCTTTGCAAATGGGTGGCGGGAACATGGCTCAGTGAAAAACACATATATCTTTGAAGGTGGCTCCCGTGAGTGACGTCATGGGAGTCTGCACGCTGCTTTTCACCTGTTGGCATGAGTGGAGCCGGAGTGTGATTCCCGCAACTCTCACTCTCCGGATCACAGACTCCTCCCCAGGCCCAGCAAGATCCTTTAGAAATCAAAGCCATTTGTATGCTGAGACATTTCAAAAAAATGTGTTATTACTTCTGCTACTATAAAACCTAAATTCCAAATGGCGTGTATCTTTCTGATACTTCACCTCTAAGAAAACTGAGAAGTTATATTTTCAGTTTGTTGGGCCAAATTTGGGCACAGGAGTCCCAGGATGGTACCCCCAGGCAACTTGGGCATCCTATTTGCTGTGAAAGTACACTTTCTTACCATGTGTACTTTAGAAAAATAACATTGAAGGCTTTCAAAGAAGGAAGCAGGAGCCCAGGGACCTAAGGCTCTCAGCCAGGAGTGAACAGATATAACAAGGGCTTCTTCAGTTCTAGCCCCTCGGCAGCCTTCCTCTGCACCCCCCCCCCCCGCAAAAAGATAAGCAGTGAGTCCACAAGGTGTTCAGGACTTGATCTAGCTCCTTCAGCCCCTGAGATTTTTAGTCTTCTCAATTTAAAATCCCAGAAAGTTTTGGCCCTGAAAGCAAAGTTCCCAAGTCTGGTAAGAATCACCCAGGGAACATTAACAAAATGGGCCCCACCTTAGATCAATGTAACCAGACTCTCTAGGATGGGACCCGGGAATCTGAGTATAAATGCAAGAGGTTTGGAGAAATGGCCTCAGAGCAAAGCTTCCCAACATTTTTCATATCATGACATATAGAAAACGATCAAGGTTTTTGGTTTTTTTGAGACAGAGTCTCACTTTATCGCCCTCGGTAGAGTGCTGTGGCATCACAGCTCACAGCAACCTCCGACTCCTGGGCTTAGGCGATTCTCTTGCCTCAGCCTCCCGAGTAGCTAGGACTATAGGCACCCGCCACAATGCTCGGCTATTTTTTGTTGCTTTTTGGCTGGGGCCAGGTTCGAACCCACCACCCTTGGTATATGGGGCCAGCACCCTACCCACTGAGCCACAGGCACCGCCCTATCTTTCTTTTTGAGACAGGATCTTGCTCTGTCTCCCATGCTGGAGTGCAGTGATCCAATCCTGGGCTCAAGTGATCCTCCTGCCTCAACTTCCCTAGTGTTGGGACTATAGGCAGGTACCACCACACCTAGCTAATTTTTCTTATTTTTTGTAGTGATCAGGTCTCATTATGTTGCTCAGGCTGGCCTCGAACTCCTGGCCTCAAGCAATCCTCCCCTCTCATCCTCCCAAAGTGCTAGAATTTTAGGCCTGCGCCACCATACTCAGCCCCAAAATAACCAGTTTTGATTAGCAAATCGAGGAAGAGCTTCCAGTCAAGATACTAACCCTGTGGTTAGGAGGCTCAATCTGGTTACCCAAGGGTTACCCAATAACATCTTGCCACATCTTATCCATTCAAGGTAGGGACGCTTTGCTAAAGAGGGCTCCACTTACTAGTCAAGTTTTTAAACCACTTGATTGTTACTTAATTTTGAGGTTTGGGGGAAAGAAATAGCAATGTAAGCCTGGAAGACTGCCATTCCCCTCCTGAGGGAGGGGTCAACGCCTTTGAATTTCATTCCATCTGTTGGGAATATGATACCATCTGTAGAGTCAGGCCCAACATCTTCCTCACCAGCTACTAGAATTAATTATAATAGACATCTGTGCAATTTTTCTCCTAGGTTGCTTCTGAGCTGGAGGTGGCTTCAGATCAGCCCTCATCTAAGTTTATTTCCTCCAAAGACTGTCCTAGGTATCCAACCAGGTCCTCTGGTTCAGTCTTGTCCAAGCCTTTTTCTTACTGTGAATCTGATGTTGGAAGTGGTGCTTTTCTCCTTGAGAAGTAAGACCTGACTGAGTGAGTCTCTTCTCTACTTCTGTTTATTCAGATTCTAAGTACAAACGTTTGCTCCTATACCAAAAATATCCAGGAAGGAATAGGTGTTCTTATGTGCTTATCTTCATCTTTTATTGTTAAGGGGCCCAGAGAAAGATGGACATACAATTACTAGCTCATAACGTTGGCCTTAGAATGTTCAACAAATTTCTCACAGAATTGCTAACCCTGGCTTTAGAGGGTCAGGAACTAACATTTGAGAAAAATAAATGCCATCGTTAAGTTGTTTTATTCAGTTACATCATTTAATCCTGACAATTTGATAGAATAGCTATTGCCTCCTTTTTATAAATAAGGAAACTAAGGCTCCGAGAGTCTAAGTAACTTACTGGAAGTTTCGGGAAGCCTAGATTCAAACTCCAAACCTTGTGTTTCCCCACCCCAAGCTGGGTCCTTCAGGTAAAGCTGGAGGTACAAACAACTGTAGTCTTTGGAAATTACTGTAAGAGATAATTCTCTCCTGAAGTGCATCTGGTTAACCCCAGCTCTCTCTGATAGTAGGAATGGAAAAAGTTAGGGAAAGTCGGGGAAAACAAGAGAAATGGCTCTTCCAGTGCTTTGATCTTCTCCCACTCCACTCCCCATCTTTTGGGGAAAATGTCCTCTTTACAAACATCCCAGAAAATAGTGGATTGGCCAAAGCCAGCTTTAGGACTATTAAAAAAAACACACCCAAAACCAAAAACTAGCCATTCTACAATACAAGAACCCATTTTTAAAAAGGAAAAAAAAAAAGTCATACTCTCCAAAGAACACATCCACCACCCACAGACCCTAATCTGGGAAATATTCCTTTTTTCATTTTATCATTCTCACAATAGTCTTAAAGAACTTGCCCAGATTCATACGGTAGTTGCTGGAGCAGAAATTCAAACCCAGGGGCGTCTATTTCATTCCAAAGCTTCAGTGTCTCCTGCAGTTCTGCTCTACAGAACTTAGGACCCCACAAGGTGCTGCTCCAGGCTTGGTGAACAAGGAAATCCATGTGTCCAACAGTGAAGGTTGAAACAGCCTGAGGAGCACACTCACGGCTTTGACCTGCTTTATATATTGGGATTCCAAACCATAGTACTTTTGGAAAAACAAAATGAGTTCTAAAGCTCAAAGAAATTTGAAATCCAACCAAGCTGTAAAAATGGAAATCCTTTCTTGCCTTCAAATGACAGACTGATTGGCTTATTGAACATCTCTATCCCAGTTTCTGTTCAACAAGTGGGAGGTCCAAGTTTCCCAAAATAATACAGTAGATGAGGAACAAGCTAGATTTAGGGACAGTTAATCCGGTGCTGGTCGCTGTTGCCGTATTGCAACTCATCAAGAATATTTGTCAGTCTATTATCAGCTTTTGATTTAATGAACTTGAGCTATCTATGGGCCAAACTATAAATTCTCGGCAGGAATCCAAGCTATGAATGCTTCTTCATGGCCTGCATCTAAAGAGCATGGCTAAATTCAGAGTGGGAAGGAGCAGTCGCACAAAAGGCAATCCCAGTTCAAAGGCTGCAGAGCCAAATTCTAATAAGAGTCCTGTATCAGAGGAGCTTGGCACACAGGCTATTCAGAGAGCTGGGTTCCTGGCCTGTCACTGTCACATGGGGTGTAGTGGAGGGTCTTCTCCAGTGTGCCCTGAATACTTTTATTGGTTTTCATTAGAGGTGATCTTGAAGTATAGTTGTCGTGCCAAAGGAACAGTTAGTGTTATATAACAGGATGTTAGGGAGACGTCTCTTGTTGCTGTGGAATTGGGAACCAGGCCCAAAGCTGGGGACAAAGAGGAGTTAGGACTCCACATTCTACAGGCAGCTGCTGATCACCGAGGCCAAGTACTCCCCGGGGCCTGCTGCTCAGCAGGAGGCAGCCCAGATGGCCCCCTCGCTGCAGCTGTAGTCACCCACCTCTTCCCCTCTCCCAGGCCATGTATGGAGATGGAGGAGGGGTGTTCTCACAGCAATTGGGGATACACTACTTGCTCAACCCCAAAGCCATGTAACAGGAGGATTTTGAGAGAGTCACCTGCAAAAAAGCTGACTATTTGCTGAGCTAAGAACATGTGGGCATGGCTCGGCGCCTGTAGCACAGTGGTTACAGTGCCAGCCACATACGCTGAGGTTGGTGGGTTCAAACCTGGCCCTGGCAAACTAAACAATGACAACTGCAACAAAAAATAGTCAGGCATTGTGGCGGGCACCTATAGTCCCAGCTACCTGGGAGGCTGAGGCAAGAGAATAACTTAAGCCCAAGAGTTTGAGGTTGCTGTGAGTTGTGATGCCATAGCTCTCTACCAAGGGTGACATAGTAAAACTCTGTCTCAAAAAAAAAAGGGTCGGAGCTGTGCCCATGGCTGCCCTAGGGGATGAGGTACTGGATGGTTATACTCCGCGTGCTCCCCCCGCTCGTTCTGGTACTCCTACTCGCTGGCCGCCAAGGCCAAGGTCAAAGGAGCTGGCGCAGCTAACCGGAGCTGCCCTCCCACTTCCTCCTCCTCTGCAACGGGGACTGCGTTTAAAAAAAAATAAGAAGAACATGTGGGCCCACCTTAGTGCTGCCATCCTACAGGACTGGAGTGAGACTAGACTACTAACCGTCCCCAGAGGCTTGTAAAGGGTCATGGATGGTGTCTGCCGCTCATCCGGAGATTCCTGAAGGAGGAGGCATTATGGAGCCCATGACTAGGGCCAGGATGAAACCACAAGAGCATGACCCACAATAGGTCAGGGGCACCACTTGGGCGTCATACGAAATGCAGATTCCAGCATACTAGCAACTTTATGGCTTTGCTATGAGGAGAGTTCTGGGATGTTTACTATGACACTAACCAATGCTCCGATTCTCCAGCACCACTTGTGTGGCCAACAATTCAATTCAATTATGACACTATTAACCTAGAATTAGGATCTGATCCCAGAAGTTAACAGGCTCTGTCCCACCAGGCTGCTCTCCACTTCTGATTGACCAACTGTAAATCAGGGGTTCCCACGACTCCTTTCTCAGGCTGAGTTATTTGCTAGAGAGGCTCACAGAACTTAGGAAAATACTTGTGTTTCTCAGGATTTTGTTTTGTTTTGTCTTTTTGAGAAAGAGTCTCACTTTGTCACCCTCCGTAGAGCGCTGTGACATGATAGCTCACAGCAACCTCAAACTCTTGGGCTCAAGGGATCTGCTTGCCTCAGCCTCCCAAGTAGCTGGGACTACAGGTGCCCAGCTAATTTTTAGAGATGAGGTCTTGGTTTTAGGCTGGTCTCAAACTACAGAGCGCAAGCAATCCACCTGCCTTGGCCTCCCAGAGGGCTAGCATTACAGGCGTGAGCCACCTCGCCTGGCCTTGTTCACCAGTTCATTACAAAGGATATGACTGAGAAGTAGGCAAATGGAAGAAAGGCATCAGGCAAGGTTTTGGGTGTGGGGGCCTTCCATACCCTCCCTGGGTGTGCCCCCAGCCCAGAGGTCAGCAGGTGGGGCTAAAATTTCCAATCATTTGGTTTTCTGCTGACCAGCCCCATCCTAAGTCTATGTAGGGCCCCCACATGTGTTATAAGGCACAAAGGCCCTCCTATCATTAGGAAACCTCAAGGGTTTTAGGAGTCTTATGTCTGGAAGCAGGGACCAATACCCAATATATTTCTTATTCTACCACAAGGATTAAATGAGGGGATGTATGATATTTGATGCTCAGCACCCATGACTCATTGGTTAGAGGGCTGGCCACATACACTGAGGCTGGCGAGTTTGAACCCAGCCCAGACCTGCTAAACAACAATGACAACTACAACAGAAAAATAGCCAGGCGCTGTGGCAGGTACCTATATTCCCAGCAACTTGGGAAGCTGAAGCAAGAGAATCTCTTAAGCCCAAGAGTTTAAGGTTGCTTTGAGCCATGATGCCATGGCACTCTAGCAAGGGCAACAAAGTGAGACTCTGTCTCAAAAAAAACAGAGTCTCACTATGTTGCCCGGCTATTTTTTTTTTAATATGTTGTTGTTGTAATTGTTATTTAGCAGGCCTGGGCCAGGTTCGAACCTGCCAGCCTTGGTGCATGTGGCCGGCGCCCTAACCACTGAGCTATGGGCGCTGAGCAACATAGTGAGACTCTGTCTCAAAATAAATAAATAAATAAATAAAGTATTTGACATAGGCCAGCACTTGATCAGCTCATATGCTTATTTTCCCTCCTTCTATCCTTGACGTTCTCCAACAACCTCTCTTGAGGTTCTTTTGCCTATTCTTCTTCCCAGACTCTGAAGGGCATCAACAGTGGTTATTGTCAGGACTAGAAGCCACAGACTATTAAGTGATTTTTGTGGTGTGTGCTCAAATTTCCCATTTTCATCCTCTCTCTTTTAAAAGTGGTGAGTTTCCAAGAATGGAAAAGCAAGTATCCAATGTACTCAATACTAATATGAAGCCAGTAGATGATCTAATACATGCCCACATAAGAGAGAAACTCAATTCCATTCTAGTTGGGGAGAGAGGGAAGGAGGGAGGGGGTGGGTGTGCTCCTAGTGGGCACTTCTAAGGGTGTATAGCACACCTCCTGGGTGGAGGACCAAACTGCAACGGGGACTTTACCTAACAAAGCAAACAGATAACCTAATCATTTGTACCTTCATATTAATCTGAAATTTAAAAAATAAATACATAATAGTATCAAGCCTTTCTAACACTAAATTATAACAGAGAAGGGTGTAAAACACACACATGGGAACACTGCCCTCACCACAACCACCTTTTTCTCAGCCTTTTCTACACCTCAGACAGACGTTATAAGTCAAGCTTCCTTAATGAAGCCACTGGGCGGAGGCCTAGCACAAACCTCTCAGTGTTTGTGGCACACTTTAGTGCCAAAAGCAAATGCTTTGAAAATAGCACTTTAGGTATTAACTGCTAACAAAGCAAGAACTGGCTGCTTTTGGCCACGATTTGCATTTAAGCCTTTTTTTTTCTTTTTTTAAGCCTATGCTCAGTGGTTGACCTTTTCAGTAAAGTTTTAGGTCAGTTCTCCAGCACACTCTGAAAACTCCTTAGTTTAATTTTTTTAAAAATAACTCTACTGAGATATAGGTCACATACCATGCGATTTCCCCATTTTGAGCAGACAATTCAATGAATGTTAGTGTACTCACACATCTACGGAGCCATGACCACGGTCAAATTTAAAACATGTCATCACCCCAAAAAGAAACCCTACAGGCTTTAGCTATCACCTGCCTGCCCTCCCACCCAGACCCCTACCCCAACCCTAGGTAACCACTAGTCTTCTTAATGTCTCCAGAGATTTCCTGATCCTGGACTTTCCAAATGAATGGAACCACTTAACACGTGGTCTTTGAGGACTAGCTTCTTTGAAGATGCCTTAGATTTTACATGTCACCGTCTTAGGATTTGAGCTCAAGAAATCCTATACTAAATTCAGTGTTAAATTTTACCTGGTATTAATTGTAGTTCATTGAAAGGGAATTAGAATAATATCTGCTGCACCTCGGAATCTTCAGGGACAGTTCCAGAATGCAGAAAAAAGTCTGACGTGTGATATGTGTTGTTCATTTGTCCCTATTTTAGGGCTAAACGTGATAGTTACATAATGTAGCAGTTCCTGGCTAGGGTTCCTGCTTAGCCTTTTTTTCATTTAGCATTTATCAAAAACTTCTAGTTTCAATTAACAGGGCAAGCCCCTGCTGGTTATTGTCCTTTGAGCTTCAAATTGAAAGCGTAATTAATCATGGAGACTTTAATATCTCAGTGAACATCAGCTAAAATTATCACCTCTGAAATGCAAGCTCAGCTTGGGCTGGACCAAGATTCCCCTGGGGGCTTCACCTCACACCTTCCAGGTGGGAGACTGATTCTCTCCAAAAGCCTGAGTTTCACATGGGCTGCCCTGGCAAAGAAGCCCTTGGTGGTGTCACCTTTGTTCTGCCTTGTCCATGCACAAGTTGCACAGGGCCTGCAGGTGCGCTGCTCTTTTGGAGGGGAAGCCTTCTAAAGACGTGCTGAAGGGAAGGTTGGACAGCTGAGTCCATCTGGCCTTGGGGGGGATGGCCCTGGCCTCAGCTCAGCCCTGTCCATACAAGCAGACTTTAACTACAAAGGACCAATTTGCCATCTGCCAAGCTGGGGATATTCATCTGGGGAATATGAGTGTCAGCGGAGCCAGAGGCCTCATGATGGATGAATTTATAAACCCTCAGTCAGGCTGGACCGCAGTGGCTCACCCTGTAATCCCAGCACTCTAGGAGGCCAAGGTGGGTGGATGACCTGAGCTCAGGGGTTCAAGACCAGCCTGAACAAGGGCAAGACCCCGTCTCTTTAAAAAAACAGCCAAGGGGCAGCGCCTGCGGCTCATCGAGTAGGGCGCTGGCCCCATATACCGAAGGTAGCGGGTTCAAACCCAGCCTCAGCGAACTGCAAAACAGAAAAATAGCTGGGCGTTGTGGCGGGCGCCTATAGTCCCAGCTACTCAGGAGGCTGAGGCAAGAGAATCGCCTAAGCCCAGGACTTGGAGGCTGCTGTGAGCTGTGCGACGCCACGGCACTCTACTGAGGGCGATAAAGTGAGACTCTGTCTCTACAAAAAACAAACAAACAAAACAAAACAAAAACAGCCAGGGATGATGGCAGGCCTTATAGTCCCAGCTACTGGGGAGGCTGAGGCAAGAGGACCACTTGAGTCCAAGAGTCTGAGGTTTCTATGAGCTGTGATACTCTACCCAGGACAACAGAGTGAGGCTGTGTCTCAAAAAAAAAAAAGTAGGTATGTGTATATATAATACACATAATATATACACATATACATATATGTAATACATATGTATTATGTTATGTGTGATCCATGTATATATACACATATATATGTATTATATATGTATGTGTATATGTATTTTATATATATATAAACACTCAGGCAGAAGCACTTTAGCCTGACCCATTTCCGCCAGCAGGTACGGGGCTAGAGGAGCTGGGCAGGACCCTGGAGCTAGGAGCGTTGCTCCCGGAGAACTTCCATGTCACTCAGCGGGGTTCAGGGCTCTGTGACAAAGTGAGCATTGAAACAGTAGACAGAGAATCGGGAAGAGTTGCTTTGTGGAAACATCTCCGACTCATGTTATGGGTTTAATTCTGCACACTTCCCCCCAAGATGTGTTGAAGTCCTCACCCCCAATACCTCCGTGTGTGAACTTATTTGGAATGACATCTTTGCAAAGATAATCAAGTAAAAATGAGATCATTATGGTGGGCCCTAATCCAATATGATGGGCATCCTTATAAAAAGGGGAAATTTGGACCCAGAGACAGGGAAGCACAGACGGAAGACGATGTGAAGACACACAGCAAGAATGCCACACAGTCACACTAGAGTGACGTGTCTACCAGCCAAGGGACACCAAGAATTGCCAGCAGACTCCAGAAGCTGGTAAAGAGGATGAAGCAGACCCTCCCTCACAGCCCTGCAGACACCTTGACTTTGGACTCGTAGCCTATCAGACTATATATTTCTGTTGGTTGGGGCCCCCAGGCTGTGGTTGTTTGTTACAGCAGAGTCCTAGGGAATGAAAGGTCTCAGGTTGCCCATTAGAGCTGTGGTCCCTAAACCCTGCACCACAGGCCAGTAACAGTCTGTGACCTGTTAGGAATCAGGCTGCACGGCAGGAGGTGAACAGCAGATGCGCCAGTGATGCTTCATCTGCATCTCCAGCTGCCCCCCAGCGCTCACATCACCGCCTTAGCTGAGCTCAGCCTCGTCCCAGATCAGCAGCAGGGTAGGATTCTCATAGGACCGAGAACCCAACTATAAACTCTGCACCCACAAGGGATCTAGGTTGCACGATCTTGGCCTAATGATCTTAGGTGAAGACGTGATGCATTTGAGACATCTCGAAACCATCCTCCCACTCCCAGTCCATGGAAAAATTGTCTTCCACTAAACTGGTCCCTGGTGCCAAAATGGTTGGGGACTACAATATTAAAGGAAAGAGCCCCACTGTCACTCAGAAGATTACTGGAAGGAAAGGATAGAATATACCTGTATGTGGCTCTCAACTTTTGAAAAGGAAAGCTTGGAGGTCACCGTTAAGATGCTCAAAGCCTCTCTGACTTTGAGACTGACAATCCTGCCATCAGGAGGCAGCTGCCCACTGCATCCAGTGTGCTAGGGAAGCTCCCTACTTGGCTGGGACCATGCAGTGCCAGAGGGCCCCCCGGTGAAATTCCGTGAGAGAGCAGCCTGCAGCCTGGGCACCCTGCTTTGTCTGGTTTTGTTGACTTGGAACAGGTGTTCTGCCTCTGACACAGAAGAGAAAGAGGGAAAGAAATTAGTTCCAAGCACTGAAGACTGTCACCTGTCCCAGACTCAGAACTTGGTCATAGTGTCCAACAAACAAGAGCCTTTGTCTTGAAATTTCTTCAACCACCTCACTTGTAGATGCTGGCAGGTGACAGTTTCCAGAAAATGGAAATCTCAGAACCCAGAACCCAGCCGTTCATTCACACAAGGAAACCTGCCTGCTTTCGCCATATTTTTATTTGAGATTATCAACATTTTTCTGTATATTTGACTACAGGGTAACACTCAACTCATAGTAATTCCTTAGCCCTTGGGATAGTCCTACTACTTTTCTTCCTAGGAATTTAATAAGATTGGAAGAAACTGCATTACCATGCTCATCACATTGGGCTGACTCCTGTTTACCATGCACCTTCTATGTACCAGGCTGGGCTGGGGATATGGCCTCCATTACCCAGTTGAAGCTTTGCACAGACCCGCAAGGAAGTTATTAACACCATTCCAGAGATGGGGGTGCTGAAGCTCTCCTGTGTTGTGCCAGAATTCTAGATAAGAATGCCCTGTCCACATGGTATAGGGCTTGGGTTTACTCCATTCATGCTGCTATAACAGAAGACCGGCTGGTAATACCACAGACTGGGGGCTTCTAAACAACACACCTTGATCTTCTACAGTTCTGGAGGCTGGAAAGTCCAAGATCAAATCACTAATAGATTGGGTGTCTGGTGAAGGCCTGTTTTCTGGTTCACGGGTGGTACCTACTAGCTATGTCTTCACATGGCAGACGGGATGAAGGGGCTCCCTGGAGTTTCTTTTATGAGGGCCTCCCAGAGGCCCCACCTCCTAATGGCAGCACATTGGTGATTAATTTCCAACATATGAATTGGGGGGTGGGAGGGACACAAACATTCAGACCAGAGCAGGTTGTGAGCCCTGGTCTAGGAGGACTGTGGAGAAGGTGCTGATCATTTCTGAGTTTCAGGTTCCTCTTTTGGAATTGGAGATAATATCTGCATTTCGCAGCAGTGGTTGAACCCTGGCTATATATCCAGATTACCTGGGGTGCTTTTGAACCCCCGATGTCCAGACCCCAACCCAAGGTCAATTAGGTCAGAGCCCTGGGGGTTTGACGCTCATCCCCACAAGTTTCTCTCACAGTTCTAGGGGTCAGAGTCCAAAATCAAGGCGAGGCTCTTCCAGCTTCTGGTGGCTCTAGGATTCCTTGGCTTGTGTCTGCATCACTCCCATCCCTGCCTCCGTCCTCACATGACCTTATCTGTGTGTCTTCCCCTCTTCCGTCTCTTGTAAGAACGCTAGTCGTTGAATTTAGGGCTTTCCCACTTAATCCAGGATGATCTCATCTTGAGATTCTTAATTTAATTGTATCTGCAAAGACATTTTTTCCCCAAATAAGATCACATTCATGGGCGGCGCCTGTGGCTCAGTGGGCAGGGCGCCGGCCCCATATACCAAGGGTGGCGGGTTCAAACCCAGCCCCAGCCAAACTACAACAACAAAAAAATAGCTGGGCGTTGTGGTAGACGCCTGTAGTCCCAGCTACTCAGGAGGCTGAGGCAAGGAAATCACCTAAGCCCAGGAGTTGGAGGTTGCTGTGAGCTGTGTGATGCCACGGCACTCTACCCTGGACTATAAGGTGAAACTCTGTCTCTACAAAAAAAAAAAAAAAAGTAAAAAAAAAAATAAGATCACATTCATAGATATTGGGGGTGAAAACTGCAACATATCTTTTGGGGGTTACCCTTTAACCCACTGCAGAGAACTGTCAGTCTGTTTTTTGATTGCTCTGGGTTGGGATCCAGCAGGAGTTTCAAGACTCTCCATCACTCTGAAGTCAAGCTTTATGACATTTTGTAATAGGCCAAATCTTGAAAGGCTCAGGGAATTTGTGACATCAGAGATGAAGGTTAAGGTTTATAAACCTCATTTTAAAATGAGATAAACTACTAGCTGGACATTGTGACAAGCACCAATTGTGTCAGTTACTTGTAGGCTGAGGCCTGAGGATCTCTTGAACCCAGGAGTTTGTGGTTGCTGTGAGCTATGAGACACCACGGAGCAAATACCTAGGGCAATAGAGGGAGCCTCTGTCTCAAAAATAAATAAATAAGAAAATAAGAAAACCTGAAAATGACAATTTAAAACATAAAGCAATGCTGTTCTTTTGTAAAGAATGATGTAACTGCCACAGCAGAGTTTGAATCAGGACCAAACTGCTGCAGAAGCTGTAGACGCACAAACCAGAAAAAAAAAAAAAAATACATATATACACACACGGATATGGTTTTAAGGGTTGTAAGAAAGGTCAACCAATGTGGGAATGGGGCAATTTAGATACTTATGTTCACAAACCCAAGTGAGAAAATAAAAGTTGAAGAAAATGACTGCAAGAGGAAATTGGTGGGGAGGAGAGGTAGGGAGAGGGCAGATTGTGAAAGGAGAGGTGTTCAGTGACCAGAGGATTTCAGATAAGACCTGGTGGTTTGGTTTCTTTTCCTCCTTTTTGGCGGTCCATCTTCATTCAGAAGCATTCAGCTGGATGCTCCTTTCTGATCTGCAGTTTTGATTGAAGGAGTCCTCTAGTGAATCCTTCTTCCACACCTCCCTCCAGCTCTTTGAAAGTGAATCCCTAATTATAGGCCTTGTTGCATATTGACTAGATGAAATCAGTAGCTGTAGATATGACACCAGGCTGCAAAAACACGGGACACACTGTTGCCATAAAAAGCCCAATTGTTCATTGCTTCTTTGGCATCTGGCTATAACCAAAAACACCCTTTTGCTGTTTAATATTAAAAGCAAATGTAGTGGAAAGAACATGAGGCTAGAATTAGGGGAGGCTGGGATTCTAGTTGCAGCTCTGTTACCAAGAGCCTGTGATTAAGGGACAAAATATTTCACATCTCTTGGGTGTTGGTGTCCTTATCTTTAAAATTGAGGACATCAAAAAAATAAAAAATAAAATTGAGGACATAAAACCAAGTTATCTCATTCAGCTTCAAAATTCTATTCTGAATCTGGAAACTACAGTATACTTCCCACTCCCATCTAGCCTCTTCCCCAAACTTTCTCAATAGCCTAATGTAATTTTATAATTTTGTGGCGCAATCAAGAATCACATAGAGATATAAGCAACTGCATGGTCTGGGGGTTGCAAGCAGTAGTTTTCCAGTATTATTCTGAACCAGAGTTTGCTACAAGGTCCCACAATTCTCAACTATTTTGGAAAAGCAATCCTCCAGAGCTCCATTTTTAGTATGGCAGAGTCTTGTTTTACTCTTGAAGAGAGTGGACCTGGAATGTTCATGAAGATTCTGGCAGGTACCATTTTGAACTCAGAAGTCATCAGCCGTGAGTCAGGAAGGGCAGCGTGGGACGCCACCAGGTGGCCCAGGTGCCTCCAAATGCAGGCCTCCTGCGTAGGCCCCTGGTACAGGATCTGGGGGGCATGGCCCAGTTTTTTATTTTATTTCCCTACCTCGAGTGCCAGCTCTCCTTCCTCTGTTGCCTGCATTCATTGTCTCCTGGTATTCTGGGCCACTGGGAGCTTTGGCCTCCTGCTTTCCTGGGCTTGCTGTTTATCATTTATTTACCTCATTGCTGACCCAAGTAGGACAACCTTCACTCACATTCAGGAGAGTTTGCCTGTCCTTATTCTGGCCAACCACAGGGTGGGAGCCATGACTTCTAATCCACATAGTTGTTTATGTGCGGTTAATGACACCCACCATTTGCCTCTCTTGCAAGAAAGTCAAAAGGCAGATGGGGAAAGAAACAACCTTTACCTGTTTAACTCCAGCTCCTGTGTTTTAACTCAGAGGAGCTAGTTGGCAGCAATCCATTTCCTTGTTTGTAGCTTTCAGGCTTGTGACTGATTGTGTGAACTTCTAGTGTGCTCCATGAAAGAACAAAGCAGCAGTCATTGTCTTCATCTTTGGGGATCCAGTTAATGCATCTGTTTTGTTACCTCTTTTTTTTTTTTTTTTTTTTTTTTTTTAAGACACAGAGTCTCATTTTATTGCCCTCAGTAGAGTGCCATGGCTTCATAGCTCACAGCAACCTCCAACTCCTGGGCTTAGGCGATTCTCTTGCCTCAGTCTCCTGAGTAGCTGGGACTACAGGTGCCCACCACAATGCCCAGCTATTTTTTTTTGTTGTAGTTTGGCCAGGGCCGGGTTCGAACCCACCACCCTCGGTATATGGGGCTGGCACTCAACCTACTGAGCCACAGGCGCTGACCTGTTTTGTTACCTCTTGCTGAGTAACAATCCGCTCCAGAATTCAGTGGCTTAAAGCAAGCACGGTGCATTATTTCTCACAATTCTGCAGTCTCGACTGTACGTGGCTGGGCAGATCTTCTGATCTTCATGGTGTATGCTTGGACTAAAATATCTAAGGTGGCCTTTCAGTCATATGTTTCAGCTGGGATGACTAGAATGTAACAACTGGTTGAGGGTCTCTCCGCCTGCCCTCACCGCTTGACTGTCTTGGGCTTCCTCACAGCACGGTGGTCTAAGGCAATGGTTCTCAACCTTCCTAATGCCATGGCCCTGTAACACAGTTCCTGTAGGTTGAGACCCACAGGTTGAGAACCGCTGTTCTAAGATAATCAGACTAGTATTTTTACATTGTGGCAGGCTTCCAGTTTCTGGCTTCTAGCTTCTCCTGAAAGTCTAAATTAGCATTCTCTCTTTTGCATTCTATTGGTCAAAAAGAATCATAGACCAGTCTTGGCAGTGCCTGTGGCTCAATGGGTAGGGCGCCAGCCCCATATACTGAGGGTGGCGGGTTCAAGCTCGGCCCCGGCCAAATGGCAGCAAAAAATAGCCAGGTGTTATGGCGGGCGCCTGTAGTCCCAGCTACTCAGGAGGCTAAGGCAAGAGAATCGCCTAAGCCCAGGAGTTGGAGGTTGCTGTGAGCTATGAAGCCATAGCACTCTACTGAGGGCAATAAAATGAGACTCTGTCTCTTAAAAATAAAAGAATCATAGACTAGTCTAAACTCAAGAAAAGGGGAAGTAGACTCCACTTCTTGATAAAAGGAACATCATGCTACACGGGGGTGGGAAGGGGATTAGGAATTGATGGTGACTGTCTTTGGAGATTATCCACCATGCCCTCTCTGGTGACATAGCTCTTGATTTATTAGTCTTCTCTTTTTATGCCCAAATTCAACGTTCTTTTAAATTCCTATTACACGCAAAAGCAATATATAATGTATACTACAGCTTGGTTATTTTAGAGCAAAGGATACACCCATGAAATCATCCCCACAATCTATGCCACAAACCTATCCATCACCTCCAAGTTTCCTCTGGCTCTCTTACCTAGTATTATTAATATTATCTCTTTTTGAGCTAGAGTCTCACTATGTGGCCCTGGGTAGGGTGCCGTGGCGTCACAGCTCCCAGCTACCTCAAACTCTTGGGCTTAAGCAATTCTCTTGCCTCAGCCTCCCAAGTAGCTGGGACTATAGGCTATTTTTGGTTGTAGTTGTCATTGTCGTTTGGCAGGCCTGGGCTGGGTTTGAACCCGCTCGCTCCGGTGTATGTGGCTAGCACCCTAGCCTCTGAGCTACAGGTGCCAAGCCTATTATCTCTCTTTTTTTTTTTAGACAGAGTCTCACTCTGTAGCTCTGGATAGACTGCTGTGGTATCATAGCTCACAGCTACCTCAAACTCTTGGGCTTAGAAGATCCTCTTGCCTCAATCTCCCAAGTTGCTGGGACTACAGGCGCCTGACACAACACCCACCCAGTTAGTTTTTCTATTTTTAGTAGAGGCAGGGTCTCGCTTTTGCTCAGGCTAGTCTCAAACTCCTGAGCTCAGGTGATCCACCCCCCTCAGCCTCCCAGAATGTGAGGATTTCAGGCGTGAGCCACCAAGCCCAGCAGAAGTTATTTTTAATATATGAATTTCTTTAATATATCTTTCCTAGGACCCTAAACACTTCAAGTCAGAGAAGACAGGACGGGGACAGTTAAGAGAAGGCTGGAGAGACAGTCACCAGCCCATTATGTGCTCCTACAAGCTGGTGACTGTGAAGTTTGAGGTCTGGGGGCTTCAGACCAGAGTGGAACAATTTGTACACAAGGTAAGCAATGCAACAGCAATTCCTGGGCTTTGGACGAGGTAACTTTCTTTACCATCTAGTTGGAGTGCATGCTACACAACAAACGCTCCAGTGCCGAGCCAACATCAGGTAACTGCATCCAAAAAACACTTTTTGGATGAAAATGCATTTGATGTGCGGGTTTAACTTTCTTCCACGAATAGACGTTTTACATTTCCTCTCTCATTATGGGACCTCCATGTCTGCTGTGTGAGCGTCCTGGGGAAGGGAGGCTTTGGAAACATAATTCTCGCTTTGGCATTGAGCTGTTTCATAGTGGGAACCCACTTGGTGATGATTTACGTTTTCTACGGGTTTCTGACATGACTCTTTTATTCTCATGGGGGAAAAATGGGGAAATGTAATGCTATCCATTGCCCTTTGTAGCTGCTCCCACTTTCATAAAAATAAATACTACTCAGATTGTCTCTTCATTCCAGAGAGGCTGGCTGTTTATTTTTCCACTTAAAAACTGATAAAGAATAGCTTTCTGAAATTCTTTTGGAATGTAACTGGAATTTAACCTTAATGCATTGAGCTTTTTATTACTTAGATGGATTGGTCTACTGAGATTGGGGGCCAATTGACAATAAAAAGTTTTTATTTTATTTATTTATTTTTTTTGTAGAGACAGAGTCTCACTTTATCTCCCTCGGTAGAGTGCCGTGGCATCACACAGCTCACAGCAACCTCCAATTCCTAGGCTTAGGCGATTCTCTTGCCTCAGCCTCCCGAGTGGCTGGGACTAAAAAGTTTAACTTTTAAATTTAAGCCCAAGGAATAGATCACCAGTCTCTTGAACCCTTGTAACTTAGGCTCATGGAGCAGACTCTGGAACAAATTTGAGAATCTTGGTCGGGTTTTTTTGAGGGGGAGGTGTTTGTTTGTTTGTTTGAGCTAGAGTCTTATTTTGTCGCCCTCAGTAGAGTGCCATGACGTCATAGCTCATAGCAACTTCCAACTCTTGGGCTCAAGCGATCCACCTGCCTCAGCCTCCTGAATAGCTGGGACTACAGGCACCTGCCTTGATGCCAGGCTATTTTTTAGAGATGGGGTTCCACTCCAGCTCAAGCTGGTCTCAAACCTGTGAGTTCAGGTAATCCACCCATCTTGGCCTCCCAGAGTGCTGGGATTACAAGCTACATCCCCCTCGGTAGAGTGCCATGGTGTCACAGCTCACAGCAACTTCAAACTCTTAGGCTTAAGAGATTCTCTTGCCCCAGCCTCCCAAGTAGCTGGGACTACAGGTGCCCACCACAATGCCTGGCTGTTTTTTGGTTGTAGTTTTCATTATTGTTTGGCAGGCCCTGCCAGCCCTGGTGTATATGGCTGGCGCCTTAGCCGCTGAGCCACAGGCACCGAACCGCTTGGTGTTTTCTTGAACAGAGATGTATGTCAGTCCTCTGCTGAGGAGTGGGAATGGAGTAAAATCCATAGAAATCACATTCTGGGACCTCCTGTTTTTCTTGTGTGTCCTGGTCATTAAACAAGAAGACACTCGCAGCTCCCAGAGTAAATACTTCCTAGCCTCAGTTTTGTGTCTAAGGCTCTATTTTTGACTTCCCACAAAATCCCTTTCTATTTTTTATTTTTTTGCAACTTTTTAACGCAAAATGATCTCTTCTCGTTAGGGCCAGTATCATGGTGAGTTTTTTTTTCCTATTGTAAAGCATATATCTAACCATCGCCCTAGCAATCGCTGTGTCTTTTTTCTCACAGATGACTTGAGCTGGTAGTGAGAACGTCTTTCTTTAACATACCTGGTAAGCCTTATGCTTTGGTGACAAGCATTCCAATTGCCCACTTCCAAATAGAATGAAGTGTTATCAACACCCCAAAAACACACCTGCTCTGGCACTGGAGTCGCTAATGAGTATCTGAGGCTAGCATTTGCATGAGTTCAAGGTGTCAAGGATGCCTTTCTCTGAACACCTTTGTCTTTTTGGGATTTTGTTGTTTTTTTCTTTTTAAGAATCTATTCACAGTTAAGGGGAAAAAAATATTCGAAAGCGAGCCATTAGCACATTATTGAGTTCTTGTTTCCAGCCAACAGCTGTGTTGTGCTTTATGTAACGGGGTATATTTGCTGGCGCCCGGATGCTGTTCTTTTGATTTCCATGAATTTGACACACTCAGCACTCAAGTGTGCATGCCTGCGTGTTGTTTCCTACATTCATTATATGTTTCCTACTCCCAAGGCATGAAAGCCTTGCTCAATATCCCAAGGCCTGGAGTAATAAACACTTCATTATGTAATGCTTGCCTTGTTTCTGAAAATTCACTAAATTAAAATCCTTCATTTATTGAAACATACTTGAACCTTCCGTGAGAGGTTTTCTGACGATCGTTGGATTTGTTTGGCAGGAAGAAAGGACTGCTGGGGGAGGAGACTGTGAGTATCCAAGACGTATAAAAAGGCATATTTAGGGCAGCACCCATAACTCACCGGCCACATGCAGTGACGGTGGTGGGTTTGAGCCCACCCGGGCCGGCTAAAATAACAGTGACAACTGCAACAACAACAACAAAAATACCGGGCATTGTGGTGGACACCTGTTCCCAGCAACTTGGGAGGCTGAGGCAAGACAATCACTTAAGCCCAAGAGTTTGAGGTTGCTGTGAGCTGTGATGTCACAGTACTCTACCAAGGGCCACACAGTGAGACTGTGTCTCAAAAAAGAAAAAAAAAAAGATAGCTGGGCATTGTGGCAGGCACTGGTAGTCCCAGCTACTTGGGAGGCTAAGGCAAGAGAATCGCTTGAGCCCAAGAGTTTGAGGTTGCTGTGAGCTGTGATGCCACAGGACTCTACCCAAGGCGACAACTTGAGGCTCTGTCTCAAAAAAAAAATGGCATATTTATACAGGACAAAAAGGATAGTATGAAATAGAAGCACAGAAGAGTGTGACACACACACAGTGTATATTATTTTCCTTAGCCTTTTATCACCATGATATGTCACCATTAGAAACAATTTCATTGCTTTTTTTCTCTAGTCAAGCTTATCATTCCCATTATGTTTTATTCTACTTTAGGTATCTTTTCTCATCGCTTTCAATAATAGTTGACCAAACTGCTTCTTTTTCTTTCCTGCTATTACGTGAAAGTCAAGCCTGAAAGGATATTTACCTATCTTGTATCCCAAACCTTCATTTACTTTTTTAATTGAATCAATATTTAGGATACTTCATCAGAGAAGAGGGAATGTGCTTAGAAGTGACTTGCTAGCCAGAAGAGAATTCTAGATTTCCAATGTTTATGATGTCCTGGCACCCCCTCCTACAAAGGAAAAGTAGGTATTGTCTTAGTTAAAGATGAATGAAGAGAAAAACTTCAAGGCGGTAAACGTAGAGATTCATTCGTATCACTGCTGTGTGACTACCAAGTAGTTGTCATTAGCTTGTAGGCACCACAAGCCCTTCTCTCAAGCCAAAGATATTAACACGGGAAGTATATGCACACCATGGAAATGTCTGGGCAGGGGGGCAAACACAACATCTGTGCATGTCAGCCTAGAAGTATCATCACATATGGACAGAGGGACTCTGTGATCATCAGGATTCTCAGAATTGCAACCAACCTATTTTCCAGGTAGTTGTTAATCACCGTGGTATTATTTCCGTCTCCTTCTTTTACTTTTTAGGTGGTCCGAGACATTCTGCTGATTGGACATAGACAGGCTTTTGCATGGGTTGACGAGTGGTATGGTAAGTCAACTTCTCTGAAGTAACTTGTAGGACAACTTCATAACATGTTGAACTTGGGCTTTCAATCCATCTGGCTTCAGCTGCCTACCTAGAGGAACAACAAAGGCAAGGCTACTGCTTCCTGTGTTGGAAATAGCCCCGTCCACCAAGCATAATGAAGATGTAATTATAGAAGCCTGGTCTAAAATAACCACAGAATTATTGACTAAGTCAGATCTCGGTGTGTTTGATGCTTGCATAGTTGATACGCAGGGCTCCATCATTCTGTTGGATGGGTTTCAAACCCATCCTAATGTATCCCAAACTTCAATTCAAGATCAAAGCTGTCTGAAGTATCATATCAAGTAAAAGCAATCCTTTGATTCAGAGATCGCTTGAAACAGTCCCTCACCAAATACATACAGGTTCTGTAAGAAATTAAGGGCATACAGTGGCCTGTGTGCCCTGTTAATCCTAAATACAACTATCTTTCTGTCCCTTTAATGATACGGGAAGAGTTAAACAAGTTCTGCCCATTTCTAACAAACGAAAGCAAGGGTAGCTTCATCCCATGATGGATGGACTACCCTTCCCAGATCATCAGCACTATTACTTTGTCCACATGAATCCTCTGCATCCCCAGAATCAGTCATCAGATAGTCAGTATTCTTGGCTATAAATAGAAATGCACACGCCCAGTAGGTGACTTAGGTTAGGGCTGACTTTCAGGTCGATTGTCTAATGAAATAGCCTCCTCCTTGGCCTTTTCCTGAGTCACATTAAATTTGTTCTGAGTATAACCTAGATTACATTTTGGTCCTTTTCTGTCATTGTTCTACCAATTCTCTCCCTTTTCTTAGCAAAAGGCATCAAATTTAAAGTAAGAGGATACATTGAATGGAATGAGCAAAGACAGTGATTATTACTAATGTTGCTAGCTATTTCTGAGCCACATTTAAAAGGCATGGTTCTGCAGGCTGTAAGCCTTTTTTTCTTTTCTTTAATTTTTTTTTCTTTTGTGATTTTCCCAGAGCTGCACCTTCTGAAGAGCAAATGCATCTTCCTGGGTTTGTCAAATGCAGATTGTCATTTAGTCTCTCTTATCACACACCCACAGGATGCTGCTTCAATGGGGCAAGTGTGCATGGGCTTGCCACGTTGTCGTGAAGTCTCCCAAAGACCTGTCTATTTGTGGTCCTCTTTCATGAGGCATGAAGAAGGAGTGTTGTCCCCTGTGATGACTTCCTCTGATCCTTAAATCTTCGTGGTGATTTTTTTCTGGGTAGCTTTTCTCAAATCCCCAGAGGGAAGAGAAACTCTACAAAGGAGAAGAACTCCTGACTTGTGCCCCTCAGAGTTCATGGTTTCCTTGCAACCAACACCAAAGAATCCAGAAGTTATTCAAAGAATAATAGCTTCAAACTAATTAGAAGTTTGGCAAGAAGACAGGCCAGAAATTGGCTACCTTGAAAAAGAAAAGACAGGACATTTGGGCGTGTTTCTCTCTAGTGTCGGAATGCCAAAGAGGATTTTTCTGAAAAGGCAACATCAAAACTGGTAGCCAGGCGGCGCCCATAGCTCAGTGGGTAGGGTCCCAGCCACTAACACCAAGGTTGGCAGGTTCAAATTGGCCCTGGACAGCTAAACAACAATGACAACCACAACAAAAATAGCCAGGGCCATTGTGGCAGGCACCTGTAGTCCCAGCTACTTAGGAGGCTGAGGCAAGAGACTCATCTAAGCCCAAGAGTTTGAGGTTGCTGTGAGCTGTGATGCCATGACACTCTACCAAGCGTGACATAGTGAGACTCTGTCTCAAAAGAAAAAAAAAAGAGGGCAGCAACTGTGGCTCAATGAGTAGGGTGCCAGCCCCATATACCGAGGGTGGTGGGTTCAAACCTGGCCCCGGCCAAACTGCAAAAACAAAAAAATAGCCGGGCGTTGTGGCGGGTGCCTGTAGTCCCAGCTACTTGGGAGGCTGAGGCAAGAGAATCACCTAAGCCCAAAAGCTAGAGGTTGCTATGAGCTGTGACACCACAGCACTCTACCGAAGGCGATAAAGTGAGACTCTGTCTCTACAAAAAAAAAAAGCACCCCTTTAAATAGATGAATTTTAAAAGGGCACCCTTTCCTGACAGACTCAGCAGATGCCATGGGCTTGGGCCTGAATTTGAGCTCCACTGATCTCCTCTGTTGTGAGTGAATACGGAGCCCATGCTACACCCTTCTGCCCTAGATGTGTTTCTCCAATTAGACTTTCCACTTACAGGGCTTAATTAAGAGTCAATACAAAGGACATTCCAGAGAGTGTGGATCTTTTGCCACCCAAGAATTAATTTTTCTATTTCTTCCAAGGTTCAGTCTATGCTTGTCACAAAATTCTTAATATTTCCTTAGACATACTTTATTCTGCTCAAGTTCATTGTAAAGTGTAACCATTTCTACCTTGGAGGAGTTGAGTGTGTCTTTCAAAGCCCTGATTGGCCTTTATCCGTGAGCTCTGGTTCTCTCTGCATGACCAGAACACTAATCAGAGAAGCAAAAACAACACATTTCAGAGGCTGGGATGAGAGGGAAGGTGGATAAAAATAGGCAGAACCAGCTTCATAAAAGCATGGTTTTACTTTACAAATCTGACAGTATTTTCAGAAAGGAACACAGAACATGGCCTGAGGGAGCTTGTGATTGAGTTGAACCTCAAGAACGTCTTTGAAAAATCTGCCTCTTTCCAAAAAGTATGAGGGAGAGGGAGTTCTGGCTGATATGGGTAAAACTACCTCATGAAAGAGACATAGAAATTAGGCGGTGCCTGTGGCTCAAAGGAGTACGGCAACAGCCCCATATGCCGGAGGTGGCAGGTTCAAACCCAGCCCCAGCCCAAAACAGCAAAAAAAAAAAAAAAAAAAAGAGAGAGAGAGAGACATAGAAATCAGCCTGGAGCCCTGGGAGCAGGTGTAACAATGAGGGAAGTGAGGCCAAAGGAGAGAAAGGAGCCTGCTGGGGGTTGCTGCTCAAGTTTACCAAGCCAGCATTTCCCAATACATCATGTCATGTCTGCATGCTTATGTTCATTTTTCTGGGGAAAGAACCCACAGCTTTCCATCAGATTTTTCTAAGTAATCTATGAGCCCTTCCCTTGCCTACTCCCCACTCCCAATTAAGAACTTCAAAAAAAAAATCACAGCTTCACAGCTGTAGATTGCAGTTCTAGACCTTAGTGACCTGAATTACACCAGGCCTTGAGGATTGGCTACTTTCAGTACAACAAAGGGGAGTCACCCTAAGCCTTTCGTCATAAGCACATACTGAATTTGTAATCATTTTAAAGAGTTTTTTTTAAAAATGGCACTTCCCAAAGGATGGCCACCATTTTGCCAGAGCCAAAGGAGTACCCAATCTAATTCATGATTTCTGGAGCCTCTCTGAACCGAACTACTTATTCAAGGCTTTGATTTTGACTTGGACTGATTTTTAAAATGACTTCTGTATTGGTTGAGGAGCCTGCAAGTAGAGAGAAAATACTTATAGAAGGAAATATAGTATAGCGTGCCATTGCTCCATTGTTGAATTTGCGTATAAGATTCTCCATTTTCAGATTTTTGCTGCTGTAACACAATGAAGGAAAATTCAGACCTTCAGACCTGCAGATGCCTTGTTCCATCACACAGGGGGTTGCCCTGTATCTTCAACTGACTTCTCTCGTAAAGGCCTTTCCCATACATGATCTGGCCTCCACTTCCTGTAAAATCAGCCTCCCTTCTTTAAAAATAAAATGACTGAGAGACCGGGCGTGCTGGCTCACTGTAATGCTAGCACTCTGGGAGGCCGAGGCAGGTGGATTGCCTGAGCTCACGGGTTCAAGACCAGCCTCAGCAAGAGCAAGACCCCATCTCTAAAAACAACCAGTTGTTATGGTGGATGCCTGTAGTCCCAGCTACTTGGGAGGCTAAGGCAAGAGAATCACTTGAGCCCAGGAGTTTGAAGTCACTGTGAGCTATGACACTACGGCACTCTACTGAGGGCAACAAAATGAGACTCTATCTCAAAAATAAATAAATTTACCCATACCAGACTTTTAATTAAATGATCGAAAGGAAATTGCTGCCATAAACAAAGCTAAAAGAGTAGGAGAAAATGTTTGCAATGTATGAGGCCAACAGATGATTAATACTTATAATTTATAAAAAGATCCTGTAGGGCAGTGCCTGTGTCTCAGTGGGTAGGGCGCTGGCCCCATATACCAAGGGTGGCGGGTTCAAACCCGGTCCCGGCCAAACTGCAACAAAAAATAGCTGGGCGTTGTGGTAGGTGGCTGGAGTCCCAGCTACTCGGGAGGCTGAAGCAAGAGAATCACCTAAGCCCAAGAGCCGGAGGTTGCTGTGAGCTGTGATGCCACAGACTCTACCAAGAGCGACATAGTGAGACTCTGTCTCTAAAAAAAAAACAAAAAAAAGGTCCTGTAAATCAAAAATTCACCAACTCAGTACAAAAATGGCAAAGAACATGAAAAGTCATAGGAGAAATGCAAGTGGCCAGTGAACTTACTACTAAATCACAAGAAACAAAGAAAACCAGAAGATATGAGATTTGCCCATCTGATAGCAAAAATTTTAGAGAATGGTGATATTCAGTTTTGGATATAAAATGATATCCAGTTTGATAAAATATACTATAAAAATATTAAGAGAAAATTGGGTGGCGCCTGTGGCTCAGTGAGTAGGGCGCCAGCTCCATATACCGAGGGTGGCGGGTTCAAACCCGGCCCCAGCTGAACTGCAAAACAGAAAAAAATAGCCAGGCGTTGTGACGGGTGCCTGTAGTCCTAGCTACTTGGGAGGCTGAGGCAAGAGAATCGCCTAAGCCCAGGAGTTGGAGGTTGCTGTGAGCTGTGTGATACCATGGCACTCTACTGAGGGTGATAAAGTGAGACTCTGTCTCTACAAAAAATATACATATATTAAGAGAAATAACCTGTAATCCAACCATTCCATTTCAAGAAATTTAATCTTAAGAAATATACGTGTTGTACAGGCATGGTGGTGCAAACTTGTAGTCCCAGCTTCTTGGAAGGCTGAAGCAGGAGGATCCCTTGAGCCCATGAGTATGACGCTACAGTGAGCTATGATGATGAGTATGACGCTACAGTGAGCCAGGGCAACAGAGCAAGAGTCTGTCTGAAAAAAAAAAAAGAAAGAAAGATAAGAAAAGAAAAAGAAGTACACGTGTGTTCATCAGTGTATGTAACAGAGCTATTCTGTATGGTGGTGTTTATAAAACCTGAAAATTAAGCTGGGCTCAGAGGCTCACACCTAGCTCTCTAGAGGCCCAGGCAGGTGGATTGCCTGAGCTTAGGAGTTTGAGACCAGCTTGAGCAAGAGTGAGACCCAATCTCTACTAAAAATAGAAAAACTAATTGGGCATTATGGTGGGTGCCTGTAGTCCCAGCTATTCAGGAGGCTGAAGCAAGAGGATTTCTTTTTGTTTGTTTGTTTGTTTTTTTGTTTAGCAGACCCGGGCCAGGTTCAAACCCACCAAGCCCAGTGCATGGGGCCAGCACTCTAACCATTTAGCTATGGGCACCCAGCCACAAGAGGATTTCTTTTTTTCTTCTTTTTTTTCCTTTTTTTTTTTTGCAGTTTTTGGCCGGGGCTGGGTTTGAACCCGCCACCTCCGGCATAGGGGGCCGGCGCCTTACTCCTTTGAGCCACAGGCGCCGCCTGACAAGAGGATTTCTTAAGCCCAAGAATTTAAGGTTGCTGTGAGCTATGATGCCATGGCACTGTACCCAGGGCAACAATGAATTGGTCTCAGTGTAAATGTGTACTAACAGGACTATCAATTAATAAATCCCCAGGACTTTCTTTGCCCAAGCTGGGCTGATGGCAAGGGAATGCTGATCTCATCCTCGCCATCTTGGCAGAGAAGAGGGTTCTATAGAGGCTTTGTGTGGTGTGACCTCACACCTGGAGCATGAGATTGCAATCTGCTCTCTCCTAACGGAAGAAGAACAAGAAGGAGAGGAAAGAAATAGGTCTCTCAAGAGGGAAGGAAAGGAAATTTAGTCCCACTGAAGTACCGCGAGCAGGGCGTTTGTATCCCAATGCTGATTATCCAAAGATATTAGGATGTACTTTCCTTACCAGAAGAAATACCATACTAGTTCCAATTTCCTTAAATCAGGCAATGAACACTGGTGTTATTTGTTTAAAAAACATTTATTTAAGAAGGCTTACTTACAGCATGTTTCCAAGGGCTGTGGCCAGTTGTGGCCATGAGCTCTCCAACTGCATGCGGGAACAATCTGCAGAGACTTGACAGCTTAGGTCACTACAATACTAACAGCTGCCACTCACCTTTCCTATATGTTTCAGGCCAGGGGCTCAGCCTGCCACCTGAATCCAGGTGTTTTCCATCGATTTCTGTGTGAATGGGTATCTTAGATCAGTTTCTTGGTTTTCTTGTATGCTAAAAAATAAATTTTTTTTAAAACTTATTTAAGAAGAATAAGTTATGTCTCGGCACCTGTAGCATAGTGGTTACGGTGCTGGCCACATGCAGCGAGGCTGGTGTGTTCAAACCCGGCCGGGGTCAGCTAAACAACAATGGCAACTGCAACAAGAAAGCAGCCGGGCGTTGTGGTGGGCGCCTGTAGTCCCAGCTACCTGGGAGGCTGAGGCAGCAGAATCGCTTAAGCCCTACAGTCTGATGTTGCTGTGAGCTATAACGCCACGGCACTCTACTAAGGCAACAAAGTAAGACTCTGTCTCCAAAAAAAAAAAAAAAAAAGAAGAAGAGTTAGTTATGACCTTTCAAAATCTATAAGTTAGGGGGTGATTACCAATTTATTTGCAAAATAATAAAGTATTAAGAGTTTGTCTGATACACATAAGAATTTGTTTTCTGGAAGCAAAGAAACCTTGAACCTAAATTGCTAGAAGTCACCCTGATCATTGAAAATCAATCAGTAATGAAAATGAGTCATCTTCAAAAATACAATCTGTCATTGGGTACACATAATTGAATTTACTAAGAAATTGATTCATATATACATTCAAATATAATGTATGTTGCAAAGGTAGACACAATTCATTTTATCAGATAACCTGAACAGGGTCATTTTCACTTGATTCAGACTTCCTTAAATTACTGAGGAATACTGAAAACATTTACATCATTTTCATACACATTTATGGTCTTTGAGGATATTTCAAGATTTAGACAAATATATTTCCCTTAACACAGCAGAGACCAAATTCTCATCATCTTTTACAAAACTACTCTACTAGAAATGTTCATGCCTATGTGGTCTAACTGGGAATTTTATTTTTTATTATAGATAGAATTTTCTGAAATTTTGTTTCTTAATGCTTGGATTAAAAAAAAAAATGGGGAAGATTATGTTTCTAGAGTGAGCAGAAATTCTAGAAAAGTACGCCTTCTTTTTCCCAATTAGAAATTGATGGTATTCATCTTCGAATGATCCCAAATAATAGACTTTTTTAATAACATACATTTTTCTTTCTTACACAAGTAATGCCTATTTGATGTGGAAGATGTAGAGAATATAGAAAAGCAAATAGAAGGAAATGAAAGTGACCTGTAATCACAACTCCTCAAAATAATCACTGTTAACATTTTGAAATGTATCCTTTCTGTTCAGTGTTTTTAAATACAGAAGATGCTTTTCTGACTAAGATGGTTTCATATAATATATACAGTTTTTTGCCTTCTTTTTCTTTAATAATATATTAAGGGTATCTCTCTACAGTGTTAAATATTCTTCTGCCTCATTTTTAATGATTCCATAGTGCTCTCCGTCCCCTGGGCTGTTTTCAATTTTTCGTTATCATGAGCAAGGCAGTAGTAACAAACGTCTTTGTTGTTAATCTCTTTGGCACATCCGTAAGTTGGATATGGCTCTGAAAGCTGGGAGTCACAAAGTTTAAGGCCCAACTTAACCTTGAGCTAATTAAAGATGATTTAAAGATAATCCAGCATAGTGATTTCTGTTGGGATTCACTAGAATTAAAAAAAAAAACCTGCAACTTCTTTACTTTCGTTTTCCAAATTATAGCGAAGCCACTTGAGTTGGGGGTGGGGTACTGTCTCATGACTTCTGTATAGAGACATTTCTTTACATTTTAAACTTTTAGCTAAAAGTGACCCTCAGTTATTATTCCAGGTGTATCTGTGTTTAAGAAATGTTGATAACGAGGCATTGAAGTGGAAGTGATTTCATTGAAAAAAATGTATTGTCATTGTTGATTAAGATGCATTTGTCTGAACCATAAAGCAGCATGTTCATTGCCTTTTGGTTACCTCGGATTTTCTAAAAGAAAAGCATGCCCTTTGCTTGGCCAGACTGCTGCTTAGCATTCTTGATACTTACATTGCTTATGGACATTTTTGATTGATGATTTGGGGGTATATTAGATCATCAGCTAAACAAAATAACCCAGGTCTAGATTTAGGGACACACACCTTGGTCTTGGACCACAGTGAATTAAATTGTAAACTTTGGCAAATCTGCCCTTTGGAAATGAAGAGAATCTCACATGACACGTGGATTGATATAAAAAAAATACCAGTGATGGGCACATGTAGTTGAGTGGTGCCCTTAGGAGGCTGAGGCAAGAAGATTGCTTGAGCCCAAGAGTTTGAGGTTGCTGTAAGCTAAGATGCCACAGCATTGTACCAACGGTGACCAAGTGAAACTGTGTCTCAAAAAGTAAGTAAATTAATAAATTAAATTAAATTAAAAAGACAGCAAACCACATAATACAGAAAATACTTAAGGAGGGCCAGGAGTGGTGGCTCATGCCTATAATCCTAGCACTCTGGGAGGCTGAGGAAGGTGGATTGCCTGAACTCACAGGTTGGAGACCAGCCTGATCCAGAACAAGAGCTTATCTCTAAAAACAGCCAGGTATTGTGGCAGGTGCCTGTAGTCCCAGCTACTCAGGAGGCTGAGGCAAGAGAATCGCTTAAGCCCAAGAGTTTGAGATTGCTATGAGCTGTGAGGCCATAGCATTCTACCCACAGCAATAATGTGAGACTGTGTCTCAAAAATAAAAAAAAAAAAAAGGCTCGGCACCTGTCGCTCAGCAGCTAGGACGCCAGCCACATACACCAGGGCTAGCAGTTAAAACCCTGCCAGGGCCTGCCAAACAACAATGACAACTACAAAAAAAAAAAAAAAGAAAATGATGGGGGCAGCGCTTGTGGCTCAGTGAGTAGGGTGCTGGCCCCATATATCAAGAATGGCGGATTCAAATCTGGCCCCAACCAAACTGCAACAAAAAAATAGCCAGTGTTGTGGCAGGTACCTGTAGTCCAGTTACTTGGGAGACTGAGGCAAGAGAATCGCCTAAGTCCAAGAGCTGGAGGTTGCTGTGAGCTGCAACGCCACCACACTCTACCGAGGGCGACAAAGTGAAACTCTTGTCTCTAAAAAAAAAAAATAGCCGGGCATTGTGGCAGGCTCCTGTAGTCCCAACTATTCAGGAGACTGAGGCAAGAGAATCTCTTAAGCCCAAGAGTTTGAGGTTGCTATGAGCTGTGATGCTACAGCACTCTACAGAGGGCAACATAGTGAGACTCTGTCTCAAAAAAAAAAAAAAAATACTTAAGGAAAAACTCCAGCTGTGAATACCCATTCTAAATCCCCACCAAGTCAGTTAGTGATCAAGGTGGTAGATTAAGCAATTGTTCAGCATATCTTCTTTTATAAAGAGGCAAGAAGTTCAATTCTGCCAAGACAGTAAACAGGAATTCCCATCTGGGAAAATTGATGATACAATGTCAAATAACCCAAGGAGTGGGGTGTGGGTGGGAATAAAACAACAGAATTATTTAAAGTAAGCCATTGTCATTTTTATGTATTTCACATACTGAAGATGGATGGGGGCTTTGAAGTTTTGTGGGGTTGTTTTTTTTTTTTTTGAGACAGAGTCTCACTGTGTCACCCTGGGTAGAGTGCCGTGGTATCACAGCTCACAGCAACCTCAAACTCTTGGGCTCAAGCGATCTCTTGCCTCAGCCTCCCAAGTAGCTGGGACTACAGGCAACTGCCACAATGCCTGGCTACTTTTAGAAACAGGGTCTTGCTCTTGCTCAGACTGGTCTCAAACTTGTGAGCTCAGGCAATCCATCTACCTCAACCTCTCAAAAGTTTTAGGATTACAGGTGTGAGCCACCGTGCCAGCCCTCTTTTACGTTTTTTTGCAGTTTGATGAAACAGGGCTTCTCAACCTTGCCATTATTGACAATTTGAACCAGATAATTTGGGGATAGGAACGTGGGGGTCCTATGCTTTGTAGGACATTTCGTAGCATCCCTTGCCTCTATACACTAGATGCTGGTGTATAGCTAGTAGCACCCCTTCCCCAGTCGAAATCACCAAAAATGTCACAAAATTGTTCCCTATTGAGAACCACCAGATTAAGATCATTATCCTGAAATACTGAGAAACTACAGACGCAGGCCAAAAATCATGGCATGTGCCATTTTATTTATAGATCGGTGTGGGTGGAAGTGGTGCCAGCCATCTTCAAGCTGTTAGGCTAGACTAGAAGTTTAGTGCCGACCTGCACTTAGACGACTTGAATTTTGTGTAAAAATCACGTCTCTGTGTGCTCACTTGTACCAGTGAACGTCACTGCTCTGCCTTCTACATCCTGTCTCCTCTAATAGCAATGAAAGTGTCCTTTCTGTTGTTGGATGCATTGATTTAAAGAATCTCTAAATCTATTTTCAAAGGTATATGGAAGGTAAGTGTTAAACTAAGCAAAACTGACCCTCTGTCCTCAAAGGGATCTTCTAAAGATGCTTTAGGAGATCTCAGGCTATGCCACTGCCCACGTGCTAATACTTTCTACCCACCTAGCTCACTTTACAAGAATCCCCCCTAAACAATTTCCACTCTTCTCTGTTCTAAGACTACTTTGGTTTAACTACCTTGCCCTCACTCCCCCTGTGGCTGGTTTAGCTAACTTTATGATTGACTCTTCATAAAGTTAGACAGTTCCCTGCTTTTTCAAACCTCTTTAGCTACTGCTAAGCTATCGTTTTTCCCTTAAGTCTCCCCCGTTGAAAAGTTTGCGTTTAATAACGGAAGTTACCAACGTCTTGGCCTCTTTCAGATATGACAATGGATGACGTTCGGGAATACGAGAAAAACATGCATGAACAAACCAACATAAAAGTTTGCAGTCAGCATTCCTCCCCTGTGGATGACATAGAGAGTCATGCCCAAACAAGTGTACGTAGAATTTTTCAAACATGTTGCCCACCCTTCACCAAAGGCACACATAAACTGATCTTTGAAACACTACAAACGCTCAAGTGTCCAAACTTAAACAGAAACTTGCGGTCGCCCAGAAGCTGTTGTTGAAGAACCTGGCCTGGGACTAAATTGGACAATGTCACCTCTCTCTCTTCCAGACATTTAGATTCTTTAGCTGCTTGACTCGGAGGTTATTTGGATCATAAAACCCAGAACGTGGAGAGTGGAAACATGTTGTGATGCTAGTAAAATGGCCTGAATCATAAAAGAAGCAAGAAGTGAAAATGGATGTCATATGTAAACTAGAACAACATGTTGTAACTTTTAAAAACATAGTTAACACTCACTTATTCATTCAAGGGAGGGCTTCTGGCTCATCTACTATTTTAGGTTTCTTTACATTTGCTTTGCAATGCTTTCTGTGGCTCTTTATAGCTGTTTTACCCAATCAGTTCCTTTTTACTTAGGGTAATCTCAAGACGGGTCTGCAGGCTGAGCATACACACAGGCTGAGCTGTGAAGGGGTGGGGGAGCTGAGGACGCACTGAGCTGGAGCTAGCCTGGGACGAGGATAAGCCTCAGAAAGCCTCCGGTTATTAGGTTGCACCCTGGAATTAAGAACTGAGCGTATGTTGCATGCCAGCATGTTAAATATCGTTACCTCGATCGTTCACACTATGGAGAGGAGAGAGGGACGGCAAAGAAAAGTGTGATCACCAAATCATGTCTATGTACCTTCAGCCAGAGCTGTGATCTATTTCTGTCATCTCATGAAGTTTGAGCCCTGGTGTTCATCAATCAGCCCAGTCCCCAGAAGGATACATATTAGGGTTTTTTTTTAAATCGATAGTATGGGAAATTGAGAGGTGGCTCTTGTCAATGGATGTTCAGCAGTGCGAAGACCTTCTGATTGCACTTTGGAATTGTTAAGTTTTCAGAGCATGTCTTTGGCATGTGCCCTGCAAGGTTCCATTTGCTGCTACGGGATGCATGTGACTCACGTGACTGCCCTTGCAAGGCACTAACTGTGCCTCCCCAAGTTGCATGCAGTGATGAGATTTGCAGAAAACTGTTGGGGCAAGACTTACCTGAGGGGGTTCCTCTCTGCGCACAGATCAACTTCGCTAGGACTCCCCCCTCCCGTTCCTTTCGCCCTGTTCTGAAGTTAGAAATGCTCTTTAAGGAAACTGTCCTGGAATTTCTGCCACTTTCAATTACCTTTTCTCGTAGAAATGTTAGACGCCAGTTCCCCCCAACCACTCTGAAAGCTGTTCACTATAAATACAACCAGACAAAGGAAGCCACAGGAAAGAGGGAGACGCCAGATATCTAAAAGATACTAAGCTTGGTGCTTTTCTCATTCTGAGTGCCCAAGGCTTGCAACATAAGCCTCTTTGCTTGGCCTTCTTTCAGTTTTACTATGATTATTACTTTGTAATTAAAGTCAGTTTACTATGGGCTGGCGCCTATGGCTCAGTGAGTAGGGTGCCGGCCCCATATATCAAGGGTGATGGGTTCGAACTTGGCCTCTGCCAAACTGCAACAAAAAATAGCCGGGCATTGTGGCGGGCACCTGTAGTCCCAGCTACTCGGGAGGCTGAGGCAAGAGAATCACCTAAGCCCAAGAGCTGGAGGTTGCTGTGAGCTGTGACACCGCAGCACTCTACCAAGGGCGACAGAGTAAGACTCTGTCTCTAAAAAAAAAATAAATAGTTTACTATGTAGATGGTGATAACCTAGACTGGTTAAGCCCTTGGAAAAGCTCATGTATCCTCTCACTACAACTCACTGTTGTTCTGATGACTTCAGGGTCAAAGATGCCTCCCTCCTAAGACATTACCCAAAATGCTTGTGTTGAATGCTTATAAAATTTCCCTTATTCTTAAGAATTCTAGGAAATTTGGGATGATTTATTTATTTATGTATGTGTGTTTTGAGACAGAGTCTCTCTCATTCTGTCACCCAGACTAGAGGGGGGACTTTTTTTTTTTTGGTAGTCTTTCTCCTCTATCAGAATGGGCCAGGTGTGGTGGCTCACGCCTGTAATCCTAGCACTCTAGGAGGCTGAAGTGGGTGGATAGCTTGAGTTCAAGAATTTGAGACCAGCCTGAGCAAGAAAGAGCAAGACTCCATCTCTACTAAAAATAGAAAAACTAGCTGGTGTAGTGGTAGGTGCCTGTAGGCCCAGCTACTCAGGAGGCTGAGGCAAGAGGATAGCTTGAGCCCAAGAATTTGCAGTTGCTGTGAGCTAGGATGATGCCCTTGCACTCTACCCAGGGCGACAGAGACTCTGTCTCAAAAAAAAAAAAAAAAAAAATCAGCCAGCTCCCGTTCATCACACAACAAAAACTGCATGGGTGGTAAAGGAAATTTAAATCATCAACCTATGCAGGAACAAATTAGATTGCAATTACACAAAATCAACATCCATGAACACACCAATAATGAAATAACACTCTCCTTTTCAATTAGGCAGGTCAGAGCCTTCAAGGAAGGGAAATTCTTTTATTATTATTATTATCATTGTTATTATTATTTTCAATTACTAACGAAACCTGGGTGCTATAGGAAGGAACTCTGGAAAGGAGTGGAAGATCAAAATTCTCTCAGGAACTCTGGAAGGGAGTGGAAGATCAAAATTCTGTGCTTTGGATGATTTCTGCCCCCTGCTGGATGTGTAGAGTAGAGCGAAGTATTCAGCTACTTGCTTTTAGAAAGTCTAATTTTATTTTTTATTTTTTTTTGCAGTTTTCGGCCGGGGCTGGGTTTGAACCCACCACCTCTGGCTTATGGGGTCGGCGCCATAAGCCACTGAAGCACAGGTGCCGCCCAGAAAGTCTAATTTTTTTCAAAGATGATATCCATTTATTATAGCAAAAACATACCATACCCTGATCCAATAAAATTTGTCTGACTCTCTGAAATATATGTCATTTTTAAAATCTTAATCTCATTTCTCAACTTGTTTAATAGTGCCCTTTAAAAACGTAAGTTTATAGGTACAAGTTTTCTTGATATATTCTGAATTTTATATCCACACAATCATAATTTTCTATTTCCTTTATAAAAATGTTTTCCTTCTAGAAAATTTTGATAATTGTTTCCAGAAAATCCTCTAAAGGATTTCATTTTATGAAAGATACTTTGAGTTTGCTCAGACATTATAAGATCTAATGATTAATACTGTGTTATGAATATTCATTCATACTTAATATCTCCAAAGTGGCTATATTGTTTCATGCTAGTTTATTTATGCAATAAAATCAGATGAAGTTTCAACTACTAAGTACGTGGAAAAGAACAAGAAAGAATGAATAATGGGACTCTGGGAAGCCAGTATAGGTGTAGAAAATCCATGGAGATTTCACATTTTGCTTAAGGATGAGCCTTGGGCCTTGACTTGGCGCTTATTTTAATAAGCTCAGTTGTCCTTGTTCTAGCAAATACAAATGGCAAAATGTACCAGATGTAGTCAGACTGACAATAATGAATAATAATAATTACAGAGTTTCTGAGAATGAGGGGAGAGATAGCAAACTATGAAGAACAAATAAACCTGGGAAGGGAATAATCCCTGTATTGTTACAGTGATACATCGTCAGTATATTATATCTCAAAGGTAATAAGTATATAAAATACATTAAATACATTAGAGAAAGATGTACATGTTTTTAAATGTTGCTTTTGCTTTCTCATTTAATAAGAACATTTCGGGTATCTGGAAAAATCTATATCATCTAATAACTCCTATTAGAGGAGGCATCGCTGACTGACTTGTTGAATTCCAAATAATGCTTTCTTCCTTTTAAAGAAACTCCTCGCTCATTAAACGATCCTCTCTTTTCATCCTCTATTCTTTTTCTTTTAAGTTTCCTTGAGAAATGGTTTTTATTTTCTTGGCCGTGCAGCAATTAGCAGGGTTTGCTGATGTCATCGTAGGTGTTTTTTTAAGCTGAATTAATAAAAACACAGATCCGAATGATCTCAGGAGGAATACACAGTCAGAAAACCAGTAAGCACAACATCTTTGCAGCCCCTCAGAATGCAAAAAGGTTATTTACTGGATAAGAAAATGAGAAAGCATGTTGAGAAATTTTGATGATTTACCTCTTTACCCTATAAAGGAATACTTATTCTTTTGTAATCTAAAGTTGACAATAATTATGTATCATTTCAGGGCCTTTGATTGTTTTAATTGCCTTCCCTTTGTGGAAGAGATAATAGTAGTTCCATATATTTAATAGTATATTAAATAAATACTATTATATTTATAATAGTATAATAGCATTTATTATACCATTATATTATTTATTATATAATATAATAATAGTTCCCTAGATTTCACACCCTACCACCACACACAAACACATGCACACACTTCTCCACGCTAGTTCTGTATGCTCCTGGTAGGTTCTTATTCAGTGCACCGAAAATACCCACTGAACAGTGCTTTGGAAGATCTTGGATGGATATTCATAAAGGAATATTGTTTTCAGGGGTATCCCTCAATCAGAAGAAAATCGTAGGGGTTTAGTATTTCAGTGACGGTTTGGGTTTGTCACCTGGAGAAGCCCCTTTAGGGTAGGTTTTCCCATAGTTCCTCTGATGATGAGTCCATTTACATCTCTTGTAAATAACGGCTCATTGTCCTTTCTGTTTTTCTCTTTGAAGACATGACAATGGATGAAGTCCGAGAATTCGAACGAGCCACTCAGGAAGCCACCAACAAGAAAATTGGCATTTTCCCACCTGCAATTTCTATCTCCAGCGTCCCGCTGCTGCCGTCCTCTGTCCGCAGTGCCCCTTCCAGCGCTCCGTCGACCCCTCTCTCCACAGATGCACCAGA
>CAUYRH010161011.1:0-25381 GCA_963574655.1 Perodicticus potto
AAAAAAAAAAAAAAAGAAAGCCTGTTATGTCCAGGTGTAGTTTTAAGTACTGAAGATAAAGGAGAGGAGAGCAAAAGAAAATTGATTAAAACCCCCGCTTATAGAATGTGTAGGAAAATTGTTAAGTGCTGGGAAGAGACATGAAGTGTGGAAAGACAACAGGGACGTGAAAAATGGAGAGAGTTTGAAATCTTGACTAGGGTGCCCAGGGAAGGCTTCTCTGAGAAAGTGACTGAGAAGTGAGGCGTGTGACTCTTCAGGGCACAAGCATTCTGAGCAAAGGCCTTCAGGCAAAGCGAACCTCTGAAACAGCCAGTGTAGTTGGGTGGAGGGATGAGGAGGAAAGTATAAAGAGATGAGGTCAGAGGTTGGGGGAGAGAAAAAGGGGGCGAGTCATCTGGGATCGTGCAAGGCACTGTAAGTTTCCAGCTTTCCCTCTAAGGGAAACGGGAAGCTGCTGCAAGCTTGTGAGCAAAGTAGTAATGTGACATGACTCACGTTAGCACAGGCTCACTCTGGACACTCTGTTGGGAATAGACGGAAGAGGAGCAAAGCCAGGAGGGAGAGCCCAGCTCAGAGGCCACACCAACAACGCAGGTGAGGGGTGATGGAGTCCACGATGACGGCAGTGGGGACTGTGAGACGTGGTAAGTTCTGGATACGTTCTGAAGACACAGCAGGATTGGATCATGTTTTAGATGTGGGTATAAGAGAAGGAGAAGGCACCAAGAATGCTAGCCATGGAGTTGTCAGTGATTAAAAAAGGGAGACTGGGGCCAGCGCAGTCGGGAGGCTGAGGTGGGTAGATTGCTTGAGCTCAGGAGTTCCAGACCAGCCTGAGCAAGAGCAAGATCCCATCTCTACTAAAAATAGAAAAACCAACTGGGTGTTGTGTTGGGCTCCTATAGTTCCAGCTACTCAGGAGACTGAGGCCAGAGGACCTCTTGAGCTCAAGTGTTTGAGGTTGTTGTCAGCTATGACACCATGGCACTCTACCTAGGGTGACAGAGTGAGACTCTGTCTCAAAAAACTAAAAAAAAAACAATAAAAATAAAATAGACTGCAAGAGGAGGGAATATGGGGGAGGGTTCATTTGTGACATGTTAATTTTGAGATACCTATTAAGTATTATAGGCAGAAAGCCTATTTGTGCCTTTGCTTCAGCCATGCTTGAAGGGCAAGTAAAAAAATCTTTTTAGAAGCTGACTGGGAGAGACCAGGATAGAACTCCATAAAAGCCTATAGCCTAAGTCCCGGAGGCAGTAAATGCCTGGGAGACAAAGGCTGGCCGTGGGAGGTAGGGGCTTGCACGCAAGTCAACTGCATATCTTAGTGATCTCTAGTCAGTTCTCTGAAGATGAATTACTGCCTCCAGGTGGTCTGGTTAAAGGCCAGGTATTCAAACAACCTCCTCCCCTGGAGTTTAAGTAAACTTTGTTTAAGTTTAAACAAAGCCTCGGAGGCTGAGGTGGGTATATTGCTTGAGCTCAGGAGTTCGAGACCAGCCTGAGCAAAAGCAAGACCCCCATCTCTCCTCCCCTTTGTTTAAGTAAAGTAGTTTAGGGTATAGTTGCAATTAAAAGTTAAAATAGTAACTTTGAAATGAGGGAGTGGACTATATATCAGTTAATTGGTAGATTATTAGGCACCAGGCACAGCTGGGCCCGGTCATGAGATCAATGTTGAGAAATGTTGTCATTTATTGATTAATGGTGCATACATGCAGTAATGGATATGTAAGTTGGTGGAAAATAAAGAAAGGTTGCTACTTGCCATGAGAGTGCAGTAGTCCCCTTTATTCCCAGACAATATCCTCTGCGTCCCCACCCATCTGAGAAACTTTCACGCGACAAGTATCCAAGTGGAGATTTAAAGCAAGCAATTGAATATCCGAGCCTAGAGTTCAGGAGAGAGGTCCAAGCTGAAGCTATAAATCTGGCTCATTAGCAGAGAGATGGCACTTAGTGAGGCCATGAGATTGGATGAGACATTGGAGATGAGGACAGGAGCTGTGGTGACGGTAGGTCCTAATGGAAACCAGCGGTCCCCTGCAAGTCACCCACTTCAGGAGAAGTCACTATAGATCCTTAGGACAGGAGATACTGACTTCCTCAGGCAGAAGAGGAAGGATTGCTTCTACTGACAAAGAAGCTCATCAGAATTTAGGTTTGTGGCCAGGTGCAATGGCTCACCCTGCCACTCTGGGAGGCTGAGGCAGGTATATTGCCTGAGCTCAGGAGTTGGAGACCAGCCTGAGCAAAAGCAAGACCCCCGTCTCTACTAAAAAAAAAAAAAAAATAGAAAAACTATCTGGGCATTGTGGTGGACAGCTATAGTCCCAGCTACTTAGGAGACTAAGGCAAGAGGATCACTTGAGCCCAAGAGTTTGAGGTAGCTGTGAGCTATGACACCACGGCACTCTGCCGAGGGCGGCAAAGTAAAACTCTGTCTCAAAAACAAACAAACCAACAAAAAACAGAATTTAGGCTTTGAGGTCCTCAATTTCATCAGAACCCGCCCATATGTCCCCATCTTAGTTTTCAGAATCACTCTTCTCCAGTAAATGCCCTGACTTTCACTACAACCCTTCAAGGTCATGAATTCTTTTTTTGGTAATAGCGTTTTCAAGATATAAATCACATGCCATAAAATTCACCCATTTAAATTGTACAATTTAATGATTTTTTAAATATATTCACAGATGTAAGTTCTTTCTGCACTGTAATTCAGGCATCCTCAAAATTAGACTTCAAAATTAGGTTGGGATTTCAGAAATCCTGGCCCTGTACTTATGGAAGGTAAGAGTTTCTTCCAGGGCAGTTATAGAAACTTTCTGACTCACCACTTGGGTCTTGATCTGGAAATGTCCGCACTGAGCTCATCATTTTCTTTACCCAAGCTCTCCGGTATATTTAGAAGCCACCAAGTTCTTCATAACTTTTATTTGTATTAAAATCTTATATATCAGTAGACACATAGTACTTGGTACCTTGCAGAACTTGATTGTCTGACTACAGGTGGTCTTTTCAGAAAAATTTTGCCATTGTATGCCCTTGGCCTCAAGTGTCCAACTTACCATTAACAATAGGGTCTTTAATGCCCTAGTCAGATCAATAAACCAATCCCAGATTCCAGCTTAAGGTTCTGTTACCCTGGAACCACTTTGGGTACCAATAATAGTATTGGTCAAGGTTCGAGCAGGGAAACAGTCACCATGGGTTGATGGGGTATGGGATTTATGATAGGAGCTGTCAGAATTATAGAAGGAAGAAAGGATGTAAAGTTCTGAGAGTGGCGTTGAGAGGATGATCAGGGAAGGGTCAGTCAACCTGAGGAGCCAGCTGTGTCTGACCCCTGTGTAGAAGGACTCATAGCAAGGTCTCTAGGGAGCTCTAGCTTCGCTGCAGCTGGTGTTTCTGGGGGGGTCCATAATCAAGCGTCTGTGTGGGTCCGGGGCCACCAGGCAGAAGAGCTAGTCGTGAACAGGAAGAGAGCAAGACAGTCGTGGAAACTGCTGGCCACCTACGCACCTCTCCTGACCCTCTGCCTCTGACCCTGATGACCTCCAGGGTAACACTGCTGCTTCATTGCCACATGCCAAATATCATACAAGTTCCTAAGCTGGAATCACACAGGAAAGGGGGAACTAAGTTCCCAGCTTAACTAAGTGGCATAGTAAAAACCATCACAGCCTGCGAGGACTGAACCCTGGGGAATGCCAGCATTTGGAGGTTAAGAAGGCCAGAAGGAAAAAGCCAAATGACTGAAAGAGGGGGCAAGGGGTTGAAGGAAAAGCTAAGAGAATGTGTTGCCTGGGGCCTAAGGAAGAAAGGCATCTCAAACAAGAGAGAATGAATGCAGATGATGGGTCAAGGACCACTGTGGAGAAACAATCATTAAATACAGCACAAAGGTCACTGATGGCCTTCAGGACAATGGCTTCAGTGGGACGAGGGAGTGACCAGATCGGAGGAGGTTCAAAGGAAAATGAGAGAAAACTGGAGACAGGGAAAAACCAAGGGGCTTTGCTGAAAAGGGAAGAAGAGGAAAAAGGTAGTGACTAGAGGGGAAAATGAGGTTCAGAAGAAAGAGCAGCACTTTCGTATGCAGAAAAGAATGATCCAGAAAGTCAAGGAAGCTAGGAGGCAGAGTGGAATTCAGTGCACAAATAAATGCAGGAGGTGGCCTTGGCTGAGAGCTTGCAGAAGCCGTCCAGGCTTCAGGAGGGAAGAAAGAACAAAGGGGCGGAGACAGGGGGTGACTGGGAGCTGTGGCTGCAAGAGCTTGTGGAAATTGTCTTCTGATGAGTGCGATTTCCCTGAGATGAGAAGCAAGGTCAGGAGCTGAGATCAAGGATGGAGTTGGAATCATTGAAGTTTTAGGAAAGAAAAGAGAGTTGGAAGCAGTTATGAAAGATATTTTTCAAAGATATCCAATATATACCCCTTCCACATGCTCTCCTTACAATGCGATGTTGACATCTTTCAATCTAGAGGTGGAGTCTATGTTCCCGCCCCTGGAAACAAGCTATGAGGTGCGTGGTCATTGTTACAAACAGTAGAGTGTAGCAGAAGTAACACTACAGAAATTCCAAGGCAGGGTCATAGAAGGTGGTAGAGCTTCTCTCTCTCTCTCAATATCTCTCTCTCTCCCTCTCTCTCCATACACAAACATGTGCCTTTGGAGCCCATGTCAGAAGTTTGGCCACCCAGAAGCTACATGCTGGAGAGGTGGCGTACAGACAGACAGAGGTACACAAGGTGCCCCACGTGTGCAACCTGTCCAGGCTTCCAGCCCAGGTGCAGAACGTGAGGGTGAGTGATCCTCAGACAGTCCAGACCCACCTTTCAGCCACCTCGTGGGTGCCCCGTGGAGCAGATACAAGCTGTCCCCACTGAGCTGTGCCTGATTTGTAGATGCATAAACAACATAGATATTGTTGCTTTTTTAAGCCACTAAGCTTTGGGATAATTTGTTATGCAGCCAATATAATCAGATCGTTAGTCACCTAGGAAATTATCTAAGGTGCCATCAGCTGAAGCCATGGGTTTGGGTTAATTTACCTAGGGGTTATGGTTTATATCAGAATGGCCTGTGGGATGTTTTCAAAATATATGTGGCAACCACTTTTCACTACCAAAAATAGGAAAACTAGCCGGGTGTCATGGCATCCACCTGTAGTCCCAGCTACTTGGGAGGCAGAGGCCAGAGAATCTCTTGAGCCTGAGAGTTTGAGGTTGCTGTGAGCTACGATGATGTTGTAGCACTCTACCCAGGGTGACGGTGAGGTTCTGTCTCAAACAAGCAGACAAAAAAACTAAGGAACGGGGAAGAGGAGGGTTTGGAAACACACATCCATTAGTGGGTGATTTCTTGCCATGAGAAGTATTCTCCTTATTTTCTAGATTAAGAAACTGAGGCCTGGAGTGAGTAACCTACCCACGGTCACATAGCTGGTTTAAGGAAAATTGTCACCAAACTTTACTTGAACTTCTAGAACACTCACCTTGAACTTGTAGAACTGCCACCGTATAATTTACTGTTTCATTTTAGTCAGCCCTGTGTTAGTCTTGTTTTGTTCTCTGATTGTTTTGTGTTCAACTGGAGTAACTTTCCTTAGCCTTGGGTTTCGAGTATAATTATCCACCGCTATCTCCCTTAATTACGTGGCTCTTGCCCTTCAACTCTTATTTTCATGTATCTGTACCTTTATTCCGAGCTTCCTCCAACCCTTTTTTGGAAAGAAATGAAGCATAAAAGTATACGCAAATAAAACAGCAGTTTCGAGTGTATGACTGCGACATCCCCAAGTGAACTACAAGTACCTTGAAGGTAGGAATTGTCTTAGACTTCACTTGCTCACAGCCCCCACACCTAGAGGGGCACGTGGAGTTGTTTCACAAATGCTTTGAATTGAATCGGGGGTGGGAGCTAGTGTTTACTGACCCCTTACTCCTTGCCAGATACTCTACAGACAGCGTTTCCCTTCCGTTCAGCCACATAAGAAACGAGGTGTTAGTCTTCCTGTTTTATTAGGGTGACCAACTCATCCTGGTTTACTGGTTTTAGCCCTGAAAGTTTTGTGTCCCAGGCAATTGATCAGCTTACACCTCACCTCCCCTGAGATGAGGCCACTGAGTCTCAAAGAGATTGACTACCTTCTCTAACTTGTCTTACAGATTCAAATCCAAGTGTATCCAGGGTGTAGAACTAGGTTATTAAGAGGATTGATCTGAGTATAGAAGGAGAAGGAAGTGGAGTTGTCAAGAGCACCCGTGTAAAAGGTTCTGGCATGTCCCAGCAAGCGGGCCCTAGGTGCAGTTGCAATACCATGAGAAGTAGCTGCGAAGTCCCACGGGAGAAGCTGGGGTGCTCTAAGGGACTGTAAGTGGCAGGGCTGGGAGCTGGATGGAGGATTAACCGTGCAGGGTTCGGGGGTAGAGTTAAAGGACAAGAGGGCTCCTTCAGGAGGGTTCTTCTCACCCCAAACAGGAGCCTGGAAGTCTTTGTCGCAGCCACTGACAATTTGTCTGCCTCCTGGTTGTATCACAGACTTGATTCAAGCTGACTGCATCAGCTGACACTAAATTTTCCACTTAGAGAGTAACAAATGAGTAATTTGGACCTGATCATTATTCCCTGCTTACTACTCACATGCCAAATATTTATAGAAACTCATACAGCAGTAAGTTCACAGCTGATAATAGGGAAGCCATTAGCCCCCTCTCGTCATCCGTCTTCCCTCTGGCAGGGAATCGCTCAGCCTTGAAGGAGACCAGCTGAAGACCTTAAGATGTACGATAAGGTTCACATTTCTGTTTTGCAACAGAGAAATTTAGAGGCTCTCTAGAAATCTTTCACGTGTTCTACATTTTTTGCCTGCTCAGTTTCTTTGCCGCTGAATCTCTCCCTCTCTTCAGGTCACCAAAAATGAGGCCCCGTGGTACCAAAGATCCAAATCATGCCAATGCCACCCTGTCCCCAGCACCATTTCTGATACTTCCCGGACAATGAGGAAACCCAGTTAATTGCTTTCCTCAGGCTCAGGGCTGACCAAGGACTGAATGCGTTGGCTCCAATAATCCGGCTGAGCTCATGTTCATGGAGCCCTTCTCTGCACCGTGCCTTGAGCCAGAGCTGGGGCCACCACTGAACAGCACAATCCCTGTCCTCAAAGGGCTCACAGGACAGTAAGGTACTCACAGCGTTCAGGCACTTGTGAAGAAAAAAATATGTCATTATGGTTTATGTTGCTGACGTGATTAAAAAGCAGTTTATGTCCTTCAAAAGGCCCAGAATAATAATAAAATGGAGTGACACAGGATGTGCCCACCAGCTATAGATTTGGAAAAATATTTTCATAACAAAATAATGGGAAAACAAATTTATCATGGCCTTGTACGTGGATAATACCAGCGAATTCAGCCTTCCTCCCTTTGTTCATGATTTGGTGTTTTTCCAGATTCCTTTTTTCACACAATTTTATCCAAGTACAAACAAATTTTAAGTTATTCATCTTATATATCTAGGGTTTATTAGCTGAACAATCCTGGGATCCTCCATCTGAAGCTGTATCTGCTACCAATTCTTAGAGTCTACGTTTCTTTGACAGACTTTCATAAATCAGATTTTTATACAGTCATGTAATTTAGATTACATTCATATTCTTATTGTAAGTGAAATTAATATCAAGTGAAAGCTTTCTATTTTTAAAACATTGAGCTCATCTGATTCTGGAGAAATGAACTTTCACCTCAAATTGCTTTGATTTGCAACTCTCTCAGCAGCCAGAACTCTAAAAGCTAATTTATGGTCTGGATTTGAGAGTTTTCTACTTTTAATTAAGTATATAAATCCCTTTACCTCACTTTCCATTACAGCTGTGTGTGGGCCCAACCTTGCTCTGTTGAAGTGTGGAATATATCATGCCGCTGACTGGTAGGAAATCCACCCTTGGAGACTTATCGGATGATATATCAAAGGTGGTCAGAAGATCAGTGTTTCAAATATACTTCCTAATGCAGATGAAAGAAATTAAGCTAACAGTTAATAATTTGTTTCACATTAGGTTAGATTTATGTTAGGAAACATGGTATTATTATGAGCTCTCCAAAAGATTTTTTTTAAATCCCCCTGAGAAAAAGAAGTACATACCAAAGGAAAGATACTAAGGGTGGTTTAAAAGGTGGGAACATTACTCCTTACCAATAACCCAGCTTGAGTTCCACCAGCTTGTCCAAACATATGTTCACCTCATTAAGGTCAGAAAATGTCTGTGTGTGTGTGTGTGTGTGTGTGTGTCTTAATAAAAGAGTAGCCTAGCCAGGCACCGTGGCTCACACCTGTAATCCTCCCACTCAGCGAGGCCAAGGCAAGTGGATCATCTGAGCTCAGGAGTTTAAGACCAGCCTGAGCAAGAGTGAGACCCTGTCTTTACTAAAAATAGAAAAACTAACCAGGCATTGTGGTGGGCACTTGTATTCCCAGTTACTCAGAAGGCCAAGGTTCAAGGAATCCTTGAGCCCAGGAATTTGACATTGCTGTGAGCTATGATGCCACAGCACTCTACCCAGGGTGATAGAATAAGACTGTTTCAAACATAACAAAAAAGAGTAGCCTGCTTTGTAATTCATGCTGTGCAATCACCCAACTGAATGATATTAAGCTTTCTACTTAACAATAAATGATAATGCTAGAGAACATAATTTGTACAAGGTACCTCACAAATGCCTCATATTAATGTATTTTTCCAATTAATCTTTTCAATAACCTTTTGAGGTAAATGCTATTATTATCCCTATTTTATGACTGAGGCAATTGAAGCACAGAGAGGTTAGGTAAGTTGCAAAAGGTAACACAGCATGCTGTAGCTCTGAGGGCCTGATGCCAGGGACCTGCTCTAGATTCCTGGGCTGCAGATCTCCTAGGAGATCTCCTGCAGATCTGCATGAGAGCCATGAGAGCCAACACCATATCAGCCCCTCATGAGGCTCTGTTCAAGTGGCTAATCAAACTGATACTGAAAAAAAGAAAAAAAGGGGCTATTGAGTTTGGCATATAGTGGGTATTGAAAAAAAATATTGAGTGATTAAATAAAAAGGTAGTTGGGGGAAAATTTTTCATAGGATTAAAGATCACAGAATATTAAAATGTATAGTTGCCTTTAAAATGACCTTTCTTGGTCCTGCATTTTATAGGTGAGATGGGAGGCAGCTATGGCTTGCATGGAGGCTTTAGCAGGGCATTCAGGGGCTGGGGCCACAGCCATAGTTGCAGCGAGGGCTGAGCTTGTGGCGTTTATGGAGGCAAAATCAGGGACAAGAAGTGGAGGCCCATCACCAAGCTGGGCCACCTGGTCAAGGTCATGGTGGCAGTGGTTGGGGTGACTGGTCAGACCCAACAATGACCTGTGCTCCCACCTCTTGAGTGCCAACTGGAGAGCGAAAGTGGAGACACAGTGTCCTTTTTGCCTTTGACCAATGTATGGACTCCTTTCCTCCATTTAGAATCATAAGGGACCCTCCTTTATGTCAGAGGTAACTCAGCAAGTAAGTAAAGCCCTACCATAGCACCCTTATCGGGGCACTAGTGGGGAAGGGAACGGCAAGGGCCCCTCCTACACAGCCAGAGCGTCCTGGAGCAGGAGAAGTGCCTCACCTGGGCTGCAGGTGCTGTGGACTGTGGAACTGGCTACACTCCAGACTGCAGACCCTGCAGCACCCCCGGAGTACCAGCCCTACACCTAGGATGGAAATTGTGTGCATCCTGGAGACCATAATCTATAGGAAAAGAGGAGAAAATTAATCATACTCTAAAGAAAACTATAACAAAACTTATGCCATCCACAGTGGGATAAGCTGTCGCTGCTTTCGCTCCTCCTGCTAAGGGTAGAGCCAGAAGAAGGTTAAGTTAATCCCCTGTGAAATCGTCTCTGAGCGCCTCTTCCTAGAACCCAGGTAAGTATGGGAACACTACCATAAGTGAAAAAAACAGAGTAAAGCAATTTGTCAAGGAGACAAATCAAATTCAACCGTACCTGAGTTCACCTCTTTCAGAACCCTGCCCAGTTGGAAGCATGCCTCGATTCCTTCAAACCAGGGGACCTGCTGTTGTCTAAAGCTTGGGAAGAAGAAGGACCCGGTGGAGAAATAGAAGGGACCCATGAAGACAGAGAGACGTCTCCTTGATGAAGAGTCCCCCACACAATCGCCTCTTCTGCTCATCTGTCTCACTGCTGTGTTTGTCATGGGGACTCATGGCTCCGTACTCAGACGTCTCATAGTTCTTTCTCACCCAGCCCAGTATGAGACATTATGTACCACAGTCCGACAGGGGTGTTAGATGCCAAGAAGGGTAAAATGTCCCTAGCTGGTGTCTTCCATTGACCTTGTCGGTCCTCACAGTTGTAGTTGTTGCTTACGCCCTTTTCCACCGGGTAAGCTGTTACTTTCTTTATATTTTGTAAAGCTACTCTCAAAGCTTTGACAAACCACAAAGAGCAATGACATAAATAAGAATGGTGAAAACATGGCCTTGAATTCTCCCTGGTGCCATAATCTGTTCTAAGGAAATGGCAGAAGAAGTTTTTATACCGAAGAGAATAACTTTTTTGCTGAATAACTTCTTAGGATTCTCTCCCCAGTTAGGCTTTAGCCATTTTGCTTATTTGACAATAGTTAGCCCAGGATGTCGTTGCTCTGAAACTTATCTTTTCATTCTGCGGGGAAGGCTTCAACTTTAGTAAAACACTTCTGTAAGGAATGTCATTTATTTACTCAAAAATGACTGTGCACCTCCTGGGCCCAGTTGCTGTGGTTGGCACTGGGGAAAGGCCCATTTCACTCTGAGGTCTTTGCAGCACTCTGCAGATGGGAGCTTGAAAAACTAGTTATTTGCTTCCTTCCAGGTTTTCCCACATCTAAGTGTTTGCTACTAGAACTTCAATCAAAGTCGAAGGCCCAGGTCCTGCTCAGCTCAGAGTTTCTGAGCCAGAAAGTACTGGAAAGAGCACAAAGATTCTTACCAAAAACTTGCAAACCTATACGGGCAGATTTTTTGCTGAGAGAAGCCACAGGAGAGGGGAGAAAAGAGGGAAGAAGACTGAGAGTTAAATTTGAAGAAACTTGACATTTTAAAACTGTACTACTGTTCCAGTTTCTGATCCCACACGTGAGAAGCTTAGAAGTTGCCACTCCATCCTAAGGACAAGTAAAGCACTGACCAAAGTCAAAAATCACAGCTCTTCTTAAATCTAGAAAAGAAGTGGTGTCACAGGGCAAATCATTGCCCCCAAATTAGAGAGGCAGGCAGGCAGACTCCGAGAATCACAGCACACAGGGGCAGAGACGTTCAGGTACAAACCTCCGCAGGAACCAGGGCTGGAGTAGGAAAACCGGAGCTGTAATTGACAAATTGTGGAAAACTCAGTGGAGACAAGTCTGAGAGTTAAAACCTCCTCATGGGGGCCCTGTGCTTTTCTGAGTTTTATCTCCAGGAGAGCTTCAGGTTCTCACAGTATCAGAGAAATATCCATGCACTCCGGCAGGAGAAGAAACAGAACCCGTTTGAAACGGGCTAGAGTACTCTGCTCTTCTTAACAAGGTTTGCCCTCAAGGGAACTAGTGAACCCAAGCCTAAACTGTTGGGGTTTTTTCAGAGCCTAACTCAATAGTCAGTACCAGGCCACTCTGACCATCCTGCCACATTGAAGGAGTCTGGCTGAGGGTGAAGGGAACCAAGAAGCACAGGAGAGGTTCACAGTCCAGGAGCACTGAAAGATTAGGACCTACTCACAGGACTACAGAATGCTTCTCTTCTCCCCATACCTCACCACCACACTAGTAAAGGTCTAATCACAGCAGTACCCCTTACCCAGGACATCATGTCTAGCTATCAGGAAAAAATTACAAGGCATACCACAAAGCAAAAAACACAGTTTGAAGAGAAAGAGCAAGGCTCAGAACTAGACATGGCAGGGGTGTTGGAATTATCAGACAGGGGATTTAAAACAACTATGATGAAGATGGTAGGGGAGCTAGGTTTGGCGCCTGTGGCTCAACAGGCTAAGGCACCAGCCACGTACACCTGAGCTGGCGGGTTCGAATCCAGCCCGGGCCTGCCAAACAACAATGGTGGCTGCAACCAAAAAATGGCTGGGCATTGTGGCGGGCGCCTGTAGTCCCAGCTACTTGGGAGGCAGAGGCAGGAGACTCACTTGAGCCCAGGAATTGGAGGTTGCTGTGAGCTGTGAAGCTACAGCACTCTATCCAGGGTGACAGCTTGAGGCTCTGTCTCAAAAAAAAAAAAAAGATGGTAGGGGAGCTAAAGGATAAAGTCTACAGCATGCAGGAACAGATGGCAATCTAAGCAAAGTGATGAAAATCCTAAGGAAGAACTAAAAGAATGCTAGAGATCAAAAACACTGCAACAGAAATGAGGAGTGCCTCTGATGGGCTGATGAGCAGATTGGACACAGCAAGGAGAGAATCTCTGAGCCTAAAGATATATATCAGTAGAATCTGCAAAACTGAAAAGCAAAGAGAACAAAGATTGAAGAAAAGAACAGAGTATCTAAGAACTGTAAGACAAGTACAAAAGATATAACATACACATAACAGGAATACTAGAAGGAGAAGTAAGAGAAAAGAATGGAAGAAATACTTGAAACAATAATGACTGAGAAGTTCCCCCGCATTAATGTCAAACACCAAACCACAGATCCAGCAAACTCAGATAACACCACACAGGATAAATGTCATAAAACAAAAACTCCATCTGGGCATATCTTTTTTAAACTACTGAAAACCAAAGATTTAAAAAACAAATCCTAAAAGAAATCAGAGAAAAAACATACCTCCCCTATAGAAGAGCAAAGGTAAGCATTACTTCCAAGTGCTCAGAAACCATGTGAGCAAGAGAGAGAAGTGAAATATTTAAAGTGCCGAGAGAGTAAAAACCCACCCGTCCAGAATTCTGATAATTGGAAGGAATTATCCTTCAAAAAAAGTGAGGGAGAAATAAAGACTGTCTCAGGCCAATAAAAACTGAGGGAATTGTTTGCCAGTAGACCTGGCTTACCATAAATGTTAAAAGAAGTTCTTTTAAGGAGAAGGAAAATAACAGGTCAGAAACTCAGGTCTCCATAAAGAAAGAAAGAGTGCTGAAGAAGGGATAAATAAAGGCAAAATAAGAACTTTTATTTTTCTTATTCTCCATTGACCTAATACATAATAGCTTGTTCAAATACTAATAACGGTAATAATATGTTTGATTACGTATGCTTATGTATATATCTTATGTTCATATATCTTTGCATAAGCTTATGTGTAGTGAAATGAATGACAGTAATAATACAAGAGAAGGGGGGAAGGAGTTAGGATTAGTTTAATTATTATAAGGTACTCACACTACTTGTGAAGCAATATAGTATTATTTAGTTTCTTGGGTCAGTTATAAATATATATTGCGAACTCTATGGCAGCACCAAAAAAATTCAAAAAATGAAGTACAGTCATTTGTTGAAGTACAGTACAATGGGGTATGTTCTGAGAAATGCATCACTGGGCAACTTCGCCATTGTGTGAACAGTATAGAGTGCACTCAGACAAACCAAGATGGTACATGGATGTGTACCTATGGTGTGTAGTGGGTTACTCCATGTTCCACCTACATGTATTGCCCCCAGACTAAACCTGTATAGTGTGTTGCTAAGCTGAATATAATGGAACATAATGGTAAGTATTTGTGTATCTAAACACATCCAAAATAGAAAAGGTACAGTCATGATATAGTACCTAATTGCATGGGACCACCATTGAATACGTGGTTTATCATTGACCAATGTGCCATTATGAGGCCCTTAAGTATATAATTAATATGCTAAGAATTGGGAAAAGATATAATCATATTAAAGCTCAGTTAAAACCCCAAAAGGCAAGACCAGCCTGAGCAAGAATAAGACCCCATCTCTACAAAAAATTGAAAACACTAGCCAGGTGTCATGGCATATGCCTGTAGTCCCAGCTACTTGGGAGGCTGAGGAAGGAAGATTGTTTGAGCCCAGGAATTTGAGGTTGCAGTGAAATGTGATGATGCTACTGCATTCTAGCCCGGGTGACAGAGTGAGACTGTCTAAAAAAAAAGAAGGAGGAGGAGGATGAGGAGGAGGAGGAGGGGAGGAGAAGAAGTAGTTCAACAAATAGAAAACAGGAAGAAATATCAGTAATCACTTTAAATGTCAAAAGTCTAATGTACCAATAAAAAGACAGAGATTGTCAGAATGGATCAGAAAACAAGATCCAACTATATGTTTCTATAAGAAACCTATTTTAAATATAAAGACAATTATAGATGAAAAGTAAATAAATAGATCACTGGGCAAATAGGTTGTAGTAAATGAATGGAGAATTCATCCTATGCCATAGAAACACAAATCTACAATCTCTTTCAGAAGATAGAAGCAGAAAGAATACTTCTTAACTCATTCCATGAGGCCAGCATCACCCTATTACCAAAAGCAGACAAAGACATTACAAAAAAAAAAAAAAAACACAAATCACTATCTCATAAATATAGGTGCAAAAATCCTCCACAAAATATCAGCAAATCAATTCCAACAGCATATAAAAAGAATTATACACCACGATCAAGTGGAATTTATCCCAAGAAGGCAAAGCTGGTTCAACATTCAAAAATCAACTAATGTAATCTATCATAACACCAGATTAAAGAAAAAACCACATGATTATAACAGTAGATGCAGAAAAGCATTGGACAAAATTTAATACCCGTTCATGATAAAAAGCTCTTGGCAAACTAAGAATAGAGAGGAACATGTCCAACTTGATAAAGAATATCTACAAAACACCTGTAGCCAACATCCTGCTTAAGGGTGAGAAACAAGTAGCTTTCCAAGTAAGATCAGTAACAAGCCAAGGGTTGCCCTTTCTCTCCATTCCTTTTCAGCATTGTACTTACAGTCCTAACTAATGTAAGAAAATAAAAGGCATACTGATTGGGAAGGAAGAAATAAAACTGTCTTTTTTGCAGATGACATAATTATCTATGTAGAAAATCCAAAAGAATGAATGACAACAACAAAAAACTTCTGGAACTACTAATCAATTACAGCAAAGTTGCAGGATACAAAGCACTATACAAAAAGTAAATCATTTTCCTATATATTAGCAATGAACAAGTAGAATTTAAAATTAAAAACACAGTACCATCTACATTAGCACCCCCAAAAATGAAACACTTATGTATAAATCTAACAAAATATATACAAGATCTATAGGAGGAAAACTTCAAAACTATGACAGAAGAAATCAAAGAATAACTAAATAAATGGAAAGATAGTCCATATTCATGGATAGGAGGCTTCTTCAGTTCAACATTGTCAAGTTGTCGTTTCTTCCCAACTTAATTCATAGATTCAATGCAATCCCAATCAAAACCCCAGCAAGTCATTTTGTAGCTCTGTAGTATTAATACACTGATACTAAAGTTTATGTGGAGAGACAAAAGATCCAGAATAGCAGCAAAATATGGAAGAACATGAACAGAGTCAGAGAACCGACACTACTCAAGTTCAAGATTTACTATAAAGCTACATCCAGACATGTGGTATTGTCAAAAGAATAGATAAATAGGCTTGGTGCCCATAGCACAGTGGTTATGGTGCCAGATGGCTGCAACCAAAAAATGGCTGGGCATTGTGGCGGGCGCCTGTAGTCCCAGCTACTTGGGAGATGGAGGCAGGAGACTCGCTTGAGCCCAGGAGTTGGAGATTGCTGTGAGCTGTGATGCCACAGCACTCTACCCAGGATGACAGCTGGAGGCTCTGTCTCAAAAAAAAAAAAAAAAATAAGCCAGAGACCTTAAAAGATATCTCACCGAAGAAGATATGTAGATGGCAAATAAGCTTATAACAAGATGCTACACATCATATGCCATTAGGGAAATTGAATTAAAATCAGGGAATTAATTAAAATAGTGAGACACCACCACACACCTATTAGAATGGCCTGGTCCAAAACACTGACCACCAAGGGCTGGTCAGGGTGTGGAGCAAAAGGAACACTCCTTCATTGCTGGTGAGAATGGTACAGTCCCTTTGGAAGACAATTTCTTTTTGTTGTTGTTGCAGTTTTTGGCCAAGGCTGGGTTTGAACCCACCACCTCTGGCATATGGGACTGGCACCCTACTTCTTTGAGCCCCAGGCACCACCCTGGAAGACAATTTCTTATAAAACTACATATACTCTCACCATATGATCCAGTAATTGCACTCCTTTATGCAAAGGAGTTAAAAACTTATGTCCATACAAAATCTTGCACACAGATGTTTATAGCAGCTCTATTCATAATTGCCCAAACTTGAAAGTAACCAAGACGTCCTTCAGTAGGTGATCCAGACAACGGAATATTATTCAGCACCAAAAAGAAATGAGCTATCAAGCCCTGAAAAGACAGAGGAAACTCAAATGCACACTACCAAGTGAAAGAAGCTGATCTGAAAAGGATAAACACCAGTGCGGCGAGAGGATCTTAGGTGTACGGCGAAATGTTTAAAGATCATTAATGAAATTATTTTTGAAAGAAGTTCGAAGCACAGTAAGTATATTCTTTTTTTACTCTTTTTTTGATCAACACACTTGAAGCGTGCTGCAGAAGTTGAACTATAGGTTCAAGTGTGCCGTGAGATTAAAAAAAGATTGAAAAACACTGCTATACATATTGTATGATACAATACATCATATACATAATACATATTGTATGATTCCAAACGTATGACACTGTGAAGAAAGCAAAACTATAGAGACAGTAAAAATATCAGTGGTTGCCAGAGGTTGGAGAGAGAGAGCTTAGAGAATTTTCAGGGAAGTGAGACTTTTCTTTTGGATCCTGTAATAGCGGATATAGTCATTACACATTTGACCAGACCCATAGATATACAACACCAAGAGTGAGCCCTGATGGGAATTAAGGACTCTGGCTGATAGCGATGAATCGTGGGTTGGTGGGTTGTATGGAGAGTACCAGTCTGGTGTTGATGCTGTTCTCGGGGGAGCCTGTGCATGTGTGGGGGCAGGGGATATATGAGAAATCTCTGTAACATCGTCTTGATTTTTTGTGAACCTCAAAGTACTCTTTAAAATAATAGTCTTTTTAAAAAGTGTGTCCAGGTCACACATACTCAAAAAGCTGCACCACTTTTGCCATAATGACACCAACTCTGACGATAATAGGATGATAACAGTAAGTAATAGACAAGCTAGTGAGAGCAGCGTACAAGGTAGAAAGTGCTTGGACCCTGGTTTAGGCAGATCTGCCACCATCACTTGCCAAGACTTCAGGTCAGTTCCTTAACCTCCCTCAGCCTCAGACTCCTGGGCTGCAAAGTGGAAACAATAGGCCGGGTGCAGAGGCTCACGCACTTGGGAGGCCGAGGCGGGTGGATTGCCTAAGTTCACAGCTTCCAGACCAGCCTGAGCCAAAGCAAGACCCCAGTCTCTAAAGAATAGCTGGGCATCGTGGTGGGTGCCTGTAGTCCCAGCTGCTCAGGAGGCTGAGGCAAGAGGATCGCTTGAACCCAAGAGTTTGAGGTTGCTGTGAACTAAGACACCACGGCACTCTACCGAGGGTGACCAAGTGAGACTCTGTCTCAAAAAAAAAAAAAAAAAAGAAATTATTAAAAAAAATTATAAAAGTAGGCTCGGGGCCTGTGGCTCAACGGGCTAAGGCGCCAGCCACATACACCTGAGCTGGTGGGTTCGAATCCAGCCCAGGCCGCCAAACAACAATGACGGCTGCAACGAAAAAATGGCCGGGCGTTGTGGCGGGCGCCTGTAGTTCCAGCTACTTGGGAGGCGGAGGCAGGAGACTCGCTTGAGCCCAGGAATTGGAGGTTGCTGTGAGATGTGACGCCACAGCACTCTACCCAGGGGACCTCTTGAGGCTCTGTCTCGGAAAAAAAAAAAAAATTATAAAAGTAGAAACAATAGTATCCCTTTTGCAAGTGTGTTCTGAGAACTAGAAATAACATAAGCAGCACACAGGATACAATCCTGGCAAATAGGCATTCAACTGTGATAGCTGTAAAGCCAAAGTCTTATCCTGTGCTGCTTCATTCTTTCAGATTCACTTAACGTTTGTATAGCAAAGTTTAAAACAAACATAGGTACAAAAAAAAAAAAAAAAAAACACAGCCAGTTGGTAGCCAGAAAGAAAGGAGTTCAAAACCAGATGTTATCCAGAGCGTTGAGAGCGTTCAGACCTAAAGCCAAGACTCAAATGAGTGCTGGAGCTCCCCCTTCAGGCAGAGATTGGTAATGTTAATAGACTCTCGGGCGGTTTAAATGAGCCACACAGAGGGGGATTAAAATGCAGCACGCTTCTCTGCTTGATTTATCCTTTTCCATAAAAAATAGTATTGCTTATTCAGTCGTATTTGTGCAAATTTGCTAAAAATTACTATATTTAATGTAACTATATTTATATTAATATATTTAGCTTGTTTGTTTTTTAATGCCAACATTACAATCTAAAAAAGCAGCTTTGTCATTAACCTTGTGTATTAATCAGTACTTTAAAAGAAAAAAAACCCAAAGCTTAAGTAGAATTAATTCACTCTGAATCTTTCTTAGCTTAGCAGGACCTGCACCACTTCAATTTCACAAGTATGAAACGAGAATTTATTGAACACTAACTGTACCGATACATTCTGTTGAAAGCTCAGGAGAACAAAGGGAAGTGCAAAGTATAAACTCCTGACCTCTAGGACTGTCTAATCTAATTGTGAAGACAAAACATGTCAAATCTACTAAGTGTAGAGTATAAATGTCTTAACATAATAATTAAGAAAGTGCGGTGAAAAAAAAAACAAGAAAGTGCGGTGAAGGCTGTGTTAACCAGTTTGATGAAAGAATTTCAAATTATACATAAAACCAGCTCATTGTATCCCATAAACGTATGAATGTACACAGCTATGATTTAATAAGAAAAAAGTATGCTACTTGGTGGGAACACACCTATGGTACATCTTACAAGGGTACATGTGAAATTTACTAGGTGTAGAATATAAATGTCTTAACACAATAAATAAGAAAATGCCATGACGGCTATGCTAACTAGTTTGATGAAAATATTTCAAATTGTGTATAAAACCCCACGTACCCCATGACTGCATTAATGTACACAGCTATGATTTAATAAAATATATATATATATGCATAAGTGAAATGGCTACGTCACAAGCCCAACGGTGGGCTTGTCTGTGCTGGGACTCATACCCTAGCAACTAAACCCAGCCCTCTACCCCATTCCCAATGCCTAGAACAGTATATGGCATGACCTAGAGGTTCAGCAGGTGTTTGGTGAATTAAGCTAAATAGCCTGATGATGACAGAGAACTGGGAACAAATACTGAATGGCCGTAAAAGAAAGCCACAATTATTTGCCTTATTTTTCTCCTTAACTCTACAGTCTAACACGCTGTCATCTATTTTATCATTTACCTCCTTCCTGTAAATGTGAGCATCCTGAGGGCAGAGGGTTAGTCTGTTTGACTCAATGTGTATCCAGAGAACATAGGCTTATGTCTGGAACATCATAGTCATATTCATAAATATCGTCTGAATGAATGTTTCAGCCATAATTTACCTAGTGGGTGTACATAAGTGAGATCGAGGTTCCTGGAGTCTTGTGGAATTTCAGAATCAGGATTAATAACTACAGAATGAAATAACAAAGACGTACCAACATGTTTGTTGCAGTCTTGTTTATAATCATGGCAAGGTCAAGAAGATTTAAAAGAAAGGAATGACTATATTTAATATTACATCTCTATAATAGAAGCACTATAATGGAATGGTATGTCTCTATAATGGAATATCATAAATCTATTAAAAATAGCAACATTGATCTATGTTATTTTAGAAATATTACCTAGGATATACTAGAAGTGATAGAATAAAGTCCCAAAGTAATAGTCCTGTTTTCAAAACAATAGTGGAGGATTAAAAGTATGTGAACCGAAAAAAGTTGGGAAGATTACACAGCATGTTATCATTAGGTATTATCATTAGGCAGAATTAAAGGTGGATTTTTATTTTCTTTTTAAACCTTTTCATATGGCACGATTTTAAAAAATAATAATAATGATAGGCATGCCTTAAAATCAGAAGAAAATGGATATCTCCAATTTTGAAAAGAAGCTGTCTCAGGATTCCATCCTGCAGCAGTGTCAGACGTGTGGGACGACCCGCCTGGGTCTCCACATGGTCCCAGACGCATCACCTCCCCACACCTGCACCCTCCCCCAGGCTTCTTTGTGATATAAATTACAGTTGACCATAACTGATCCCTCTACTCTGGGATTATCGATTTCAGATGGTGATCAAATTTAATAGCTGGGAGTCATTGCAGAGGCTTACCTCTCCATCCTTCTTCGTGACAAAGACTGTCCTGAATTGCCAACTGAATTTCCACCAGTGAAAGCCCAAGAACTGCAGTCCGAAGTCCTGACAGCACGATTCTGTGCCCCTGCATTCCACCCTTAAATGATCAAATACAAAGGGCTGTCCCTGGGTTGGTAAAAGGAGAGTTAAACAGAAGCTTTGAATGGGATGAATATGCCTTGGAAGTCACTACAATTGGGGATGAGAGGGAACTAAATGTATTCCCCTTAACCCAGGGCTGTGCTGGCAACTCTAAGGGTCCCCTGGGTTTATGGTAGAACTGCCAAACAACCACTTTTTCATGCTGGTTCTGATTTAATTACCAGCATTTGGAACTAGAGTGAAACCAGGTATTCTCCTTTAGAGAAAAAGTATTTACTGGTCCAGAGATCTGGGGTGATATAGGAAGTAGGAATGAGGAACAACTCAATATTAGTGTGTAAATACCCATGCTATGGACTTTTATAGTCAGGTTACTGACTTTGGACAAGGTCTTAAATTCTCTGAACTTTATCTCTCTCATCCAAGAAATTGTGTTATTAGTACATACTTCACATTCTTTCTAAAGAATAGAGGAGATTATATGAGATGATAAAATGTTTAACCAATGTATGGCACACACATTTATTGGTGTAAAACCTTTGTGCACCAATAAATGTATACAGTAGAACCTCTGTAAGGTGACCCAAGGGACTGTAGGCAAATGGTCAACATACAAAGAAAGATGGTCAACATGAGGAACTAGGCCTGCTGTACTGATACCTACATATACTTTATTTTTTTTTACAAGAAAATAGGAAATCATACGAATCAAAACACAATAAAATCATACACACAGTATCATATATAAAAGTAAAACATTTCTTGTTTCCTCGTGTTTCAATCATTCTTTCCAGAAAAAAGAGGCAATCTTGGTCTTTTTCCTGTTCTTATTAGAAACGTAAGTGGAGAAAGTACTCTCCATGCTGACTACACCACTCAGAATACCTGGGCACTTTTCCACAGCAAATAATTTCGACTGCATTATCAGATGCCTGACATCCTCTTCCTTTGGAGCCTTTGCAATTTCTCTATCATCTTCACTTGCTGCTTCTACTGCAATTGGGAGTTACAGGTAACTGCTTCATGCACTTTTATGCTGGTCTGTACTTTGATCATATCACTTGGAAAATTGCTTCTGGGTCAGGTTAATTACAGCTTGCCACCTCTTCATCCATTGCAACAAAACCTTCAAAATCTACTCTTTCAAACTCTGCCATTGGAAATGAACTCTCTGATGGGGCCAAAATACCATGCTCTTGGGTTTTGACAAATATACCTTTCTTGAAACACTTCTGTATCATTTCTGGCTGAACTTTACTCTAAGCAGCACTGACCCAGAGGACAACATCCAGAGCATTAACAGATGTAGCAGATGAAGTTCTTCCACAGGTGGACCAAGGGGTTTGTGTTTTGGTAATAACTCACTTCAGGACCTGGGCTTGGTAATGCATGTCAAATGTTTTAACAATGCCTTAGTCAAGAGGTTGGATTTTTGAGGTCATGTTTAGAGGCAGAAATTTCAGTGTCACATTTGCAAGATGATTCACTTGTGGGTGGCCAGGCCAGTTGTTCACTCTCATTTGAATAGCCATTTCTTCATCTTCTTTTCTCAATGAAGCCTCCTTGCCCACTCCTCAACAGGGCACCAGTCATCCATGTGCATTTTTTTGATCCCCAACTGACCAGGAGGTTTTCAGGCTTCATGTTCTTGAATGGGCCTGAGTTTGCCAATTTACCAATCACCAAAGGCTTTAGTTTCTGTCCAGCTGAGTGAGTGCACAGCAGAAATGTGAAACATTCTTTGGAAAGTTTTCCACTCTTACATTTGTCACCCTTCATGATAAGGTTCCTGTCAAGCATCACCTTAAAAAAGAGTCCACACTCATCAGCACTAAAGACATCATCATCATCATCTGTGTGAATTTTTTAGCAAACACTTGGATCATTGGCCAGGAGATTCAGACATTCCCCTCATCTATTTGGCAGTTTTCCTCTTTTTCCACTATAGGTCTTCACTTCCCTTACCACATCTCTGCAAGTACTCACATTTATGTTTTTAGATGTTGCTAACTGTGGTCTTGCTAACACCAAAGTGTTCTGCCATCTTTCTTTGGCTGCTGCTTTCCAGAAAATTTAGAAGATCAACCTTTTCCTTCAATGTCAGTTCTGTGAGTTCTTTCCTTTGGGCCATCGTGTCTCAATTAACTGTAACTTGTTTAGTAATTGTTAAATGTATTCATTCAGACCAGTTCTTCATGTTGAAAAAATCTTCCACAACACGTGATAAACGATACGATGTTAGGTCTAATCCAACACATGGTAATAATAAAACCTAAAAACAGACCTTATACTAAAGAAAACATAATACAACTGAAGGGCAAAGCCCACACCTTCTACCTATGGTGATGAGTGGACTCAACTGGTCAAGTTATAGAGAGTAAATTAATAATGTGTGTCACAGTCTGAGTGGTCAAGATTCAACCTACAGAGATCAATATCTAGAGGTCACTCTTCCATTGAGTACATGTGGTGCATGTCCACTCGGAAAATTAGGTCAACTTGTCAATGTGGGAGGTGGTCAACCCTACAGGTCCTATATTTTTTGAATATATATTATTCTTTTATCAGTGTTTACTATGGCTAATATATTAAGACCTCCCTCACCCCCAGCCCCAGCCACTCTCCTGGATGCTATACTTACTTCATGGTCTCACAACTCAGTATTTGATGTAAATACCTATTAATACAGATGAGGCCCACAGAGGCTAAATGACTTGACCAAGATCATGGCAATATGTGACAGAGCTGTGCTTGAATCCAAGTCCATCTGCTCCTGAATCTCATTTCTGTAAACCATATTTAGGTTGTTCTAAGTGGGAGAAATAGTATATGATCCTGTTATTTTCTTGAGGGAAAAGGTGTCAACCTTTAAATGGGTATGGCCAAAGGTCCAATTTCACTTTAGTCATGAAGTTCTCTCCAATTATTCAGCTGGGAACTGAGTATGAATATATAGTACATAATAATAACAGCAGCTCACATTTTGGAGGCGACTTACTATGTGTCAGACTAAGTATATATACATCTTATAGGATTCTCATTTCATTTTCACAGCAGGTCCAAGGAGTGGGCATTATTATTATTCCCATTTTTATAGATAAAAAAATGATGCTCTGGAACAAAGATGGCAGCCGAGTAACAGCTTCCTTGCAACTGCGCACGGTTGAGACTGGGGAGAGAAGACTTCAGGCATCTCTGGCTGGAAGATCTGCCCAGAAACATCCCTTTGGGGACACAGGGAGACAGCATGAGCCTTTTGGACCCCCTGAGGAAGGCAAAAGCAGTGGAGATCTGGCAAGTGATTGCATGTGTTCATTCGGTCTAATCCCGCCGGCAGCTGTAGGTACAGCAACAGTGAGAGTGCACACTGGAAAGGCCTTACCAGTGAGCGGTTTGGGGTTTTTTTGGACTTGGCACTCAGTTGAACTACCTTGGGAGAACTTGGGCAAGAGTGCAGAGGTCTTTGAGTGTTGTCTAGGGCCCCAGACTGAGCCACCGAGCCAGACAGAGCTACCAGTGTTTGGTTGTGGGCTGTGTGGAGCCATTGTGGGAGAACTGCCCTGGCAAGCTCCACCCTCAGGGTCATAGAACAAGCATCAGGCAGGAGCGAGTAATCTAGTGACTGAGCAGCCTAAAGGCAGGGACTGAGACACCTTGCAGCCTTAACCCTCAGGGGCATAGGGTGAGACCAGTTTTGGCACACTGGGTAAGTGGATAGCCACTTAAGGAGTGATCCCAGCAACAAGCGCTTTCCTGGGAAAGTTTCTGCTTAGGCCAAATTAACAACTTAAAGTGCCTTCTGGCTCGGTGCCTGTGGCTCAAAGGGCTAACGTGCCAGCCACGTACAACTCAGCTGGTGGGTTCCAATCCAGCCCAGACCCCCCAAACAACAATGACAGCTGCAACCAAAAAATGGCTGGGCGTTGTGGCGGGCCCAGCTACTTGGGAGGCAGAGGCAGGAGACTCGCTTGAGCCCAGGAATTGGAGGTTGCTGTGAGCTGTGATGCCACAGCACTCTATCCAGGGTGACAGCTTGAGGCTCTGTCTCAAAAAAAAAAAATAAATAAAGTGCCTTCTAAGCAGGCTGAGGAGGATTTAGGCTCTCCATCCTGTGGGATTTGAGAAATCATTAGAGGCCTCCAGTCTCCATTTTGTACAGCCATATCAACATTGTGATTAACATATCACACCCCAGAAGATCACTTCTTGCCTAGACGATATTCAGCAAGATAGATATACTGCTTTGGTTTTGGTTTTGTTTTGTTTTTGTGTTGTTGTTGTTTTTAACATTTTCCTTAAATAATTTCAACATTTTCCTTAAATATTTTTCATATCTTTTTTTTCTTTCTTTTATTTCTTCATTTTTCTAGTTTAAGTATAATTTTCCATTGTTGCCTTTTTCAACAATTAGAACTTCATTTTTGTTTTTTTTGCTTTTTTGAGACAGAGCCTCAAGCTGTCACCCTGGATAGAGTGCTGTGGCATCACAGCTCACAGCAATCTCCAATTCCTGGCCTCAAGCGAGTCTCCTGCCTCCGCCTCCCAAGTAGCTGGGACTACAGGCGCCCACCACAGCGCCCGGCCATTTTTTGGTTGCAGCCATCATTGTTGTTTGGTGGGCCCAGGCTGGATTCGAACCCGCTAGCTCAGGTTTACGTGGCTGGCGCCTTAGCCCGTTGAGCCACAGGCGCTGAGCCTAGAACTTCATTTTTGCTAGTGTTTCTACCCCTATTAATTGGTTTTTTCCCCCAATTTTATCCTGTAAAGTTTTTGCTTTGCTTGTTTTGGTTTGACTTCTTGCATTTTTGTCTTTCCTCTCT
>CAUYRH010161012.1:0-16993 GCA_963574655.1 Perodicticus potto
TGGATACAATTTACCAAATGGAACTGGCTGAACTGCAGAATTGTGACTCTCTGAAAGACGCATTCAAGTCAAACAGCCTTCCTAATTTCTATGCATCTCTCCCCTCTGAGACATATCCTAATCTCAGGAACCATGCACTCAAAACGGCAACCATCTTTGGTAGCACTTACGTCTGTGAACAGACTTTTTCCAGAATGAAACATCTGAAATCTCCAACCAAATCTAGACTAACTGATGCAAACTTGGATCACTTGTTATGACTAGCAGTGACAAATATGGAACCGGACATTGACCATCTCATTAGCCAAAAGCAAGCCCATAGTTCCCATTGGAATACTGGTAAGTTTGTTGATTTAACTTTATTTGTTCTTCATTTTAAATATTGTATTTGTTCCCATTTTGTTTTTTACTTCAAAATAAGATATGTGCAGTGTGCATAGGAATTTGTTCATAGTTTTTTTTTTTTTTTTTGAGACAGAGCCTCAAGCTGTTACCCTGGATAGAGTGCTATGGCATCACAGCTCACAGCAACCTCCAACTCCTGGGCTCAAGTGAGTCTCTTGCCTCTGCCTCCCAAGTAGATGGGACTACAGGCCCCCGCCACAACGCCCGGCCATTTTTTGGTTGAAGCCGTCATTGTTGTTGGGCGGGCCCAGGCTGGATTTGAACCCGCCAGCTCAGGTGTACGTGGCTGGTGCCTTAGCCCGTTGAGCCACAGGTGCCGAGCCCATAGTTTTTTTTTTAAAACTATAGTCTGGCCCGCCAATGCTCTGAGGCACACTGAACTGGCCCCCTGTTTAAACAGTTTGAGGACCCCTGACATAATTGCATGATTCCACTTATCTGAGGTGCCTAGAATAAGCAAATTCATGACAGCAGAAAGTGCAGGGGTTACCAGGGCCTGGGTTGAGAAAGAAATGGGAAGGGCTTATTTAATGGGTGCAGAATTTCTGTTTGGGATGCTGATAAAGTTCTGGAACTGGATAGTGGTGATGGGTGCATAACATGGTGAATACTTAATGCCACTGAACAGTACACTTAAAAATGACTAAAATGGTAGATTTTATGTCCATTTTACCTCAATGAAATTTTTAAAATGAATTTTATTTCTTTAGTTTTACTTAAAAAATGTGGCTGCTAGAAATATTTAAATTACATATGTGGCTTTCCACTGTGGGCCTGGTAGGTGAACAGAAGAAGAAGGGTCATTCTACCATTAATGAGGTGGTGGCCTGAGAATACACCATCAACATTCGCATTCTCCACACATCTGTGGAGTGAGGTTCCAGAAACATGCCCCTCTGGCACTCAGATCAGAAATTTGCCATGAAGGAGTTGGGAATTAATATAATACCAGGCTCAATAAAGCTGCCTGGGTCAAAGGAATGAGGAATGTCCTAGACTGTATCCATGTGCAACTGTCTGAAAAATGTAGCCAGGATGAAGATTTACCAAATAAACTCTATTCATTGGTTACCTACATACTTGGCACCGTCTTAAAAAAATCCACAGATAGGCTTGGCGCCTGTGGCTCAAGTGGCTAAGGTGCCAGCTACATACTCCTGAGCTGGCAGGTTCAAATTCAGCCCGGACCCACCAAACAACAACAATGGCTGCAACTAAAAAATAGCCAGGCATTGTGGCAAGCGCCTGTAGTCCCAGCTACTTGGGAGGCTGAGGCAGGAGAATCGCTGGAGCCCAGGAGTTGGAAGTTGCTGTGAGCTGTGATGCCACAACACTCTGCCCAGAGCGACAGCTTAAGGCTCTGTCTCATAAAAAAAAAAACTACAGATAGATTTTCAAACTATGGATTTTTCATTATAATTCTCCTTTCCTCTCCTCTCCTCTCTTTTCTCCTCTCCTTTCTCTTTTTTTCTTTTCAAGAGGGTTTCTCTATGTTGCCCACTCTGGTCTTGAACTCCTGACCTCAAGTGATCATCCCACCTCAATAGCTTCTGTGTAGCCAGGAGGACAACTGGTGTGAGTCACCACAGCCAGCCTTCTCATTATATTTCTATTGGCTTCCCTGGGTAAGACAATTTGAAACCCTGGGAGAGGATGACAGTTTCTACGGTATCAGTGGCACCTCTTCGCTCTTGTGAAGAGGGTGAGAGGGTTGCAGTTAATGATGAACCCAAGAATTTAGGAGTTGGTAAAATAAGTCATGTATAAAAAGGCATTTGAGGAAAAACTGGATGGGATGGGGAATTGCATGGTAGGATTTTATGTGGAGGGGCTTTCCTGGTGGCTGAAATAGAAACCTTCTAGAGATAGTGTTTTCTCTGCTGTAATGGGATAACTTGGCAATAAGCCCAGAGTGATGTTCCCTATTTGTTGTGGGATCAAATGAATTACTATGTGTGAATTAATCTGAGTGGAGAGGCACAGGTAAAATAAGGTTAATCATAAGTACCAGATTTCTTTACGTATTCCTGGGAATTCTTCCCATCTGCTCTTCGCTCTGTAGAGAAACTCTAGTTTTGGGTCTTTGGGTTGCCACACCCCAGTGACACATATTTTATCCTTTACATAGAATAATTTGAACTGGGTGTGGTGGCTCATGCCTGTAATCCTAGCACTGTGGGAGGCTAGGGCAGATTGCTTAGGCTCAGGAGTTTCAGACCAGCCTGAACAAAAAGCCCCGTCTCTACTAAAAATGAAAAACTGAGGCAAGAGGATAACTTGAGGCCAAGAGTTGGAGGTTGCTGTGAGCTATGATGCCACGCTGCCATACCCAGGGCAAGAGAGTGAACCTCTGTCTCAAAAAATAAATAAATATATAAAATAAAATAAAAGAATTTGAAAGACTGCCCATTTTGTGTAGGAAACCACATAATTCAAGGGAAGGAGAAGCGAGAGTTAAGCTTTGAATGCCCTGTAACTAACTATAAGAAACACCTCCCATTCTGAGGGCTGTCTGCCTGCTAAGAACACAGTAAAAAATGATTTTTTCTTTAAAAGTGGTAGGCTTGTGTTATTTCTAAATCATTTTTCCCTAATAATAAAGCATATTAAACAAGCTTTATCCTTTTCTCACCATAATATTCTGGGTTTCATATGTCCTAATACCAAATTAAAATAGTTACTCAAAATTTTTAGTCTTTTTTTTTTTTAACTCATTTTAATTCTCAAATCAAGTGTCCTAGAATTGGTTTCCAAATTTGTAGGTTTGGTTCCTTTATTCATCGATACCTGAGTCCTATATGGGTGCAGGTGGAGAAGGAAGAATCTCAGCCTCCTGTATAGGCACACTTAAAAACACCATGCATGGGACACTAGGATCTCAGAATCCCATGAGATTATTAGACAGTAGCAATGAGAGGGAGTATTCAGATCAGCAAAAGCCTTTAAGATCTGTTTGATAGCTGATACTCCGCTTTAACTCCTTGTTTTCATGGCTGCTGTTTTCATTCTTTAGTGGCAACATTGAACTTGAAGTTTCATAAACGATTTGGATAAATACTAACTTTCTCAGAATTATAATAACCAGCTTTGCAAGAGCGCTAAGTCCAATAAAATGTCAGCAAATAACATTATTATTTAGAATTATCAGAGATTTCTAAATGTTTTTAACAGATTTATTGAGGTACATGTATAGTTGACATATAATAGACTGCATGTGTACAGTGGAACCTCCATAGTCGACCACCTCTGACTTAATTTTCATAGATCAGACATGTACTGCATGTACATATCAATACAGTTGACCACCTCCATATGTTGACCGGTTTGTTACAGTCCCTTGGGCAGTCAATTTACAGAGGTTCTAAGTGTACAATTTTGGGACTGGGCATGCCTCTATTCCCACCACTTTGGAAGGCTGAGATGGGAGGATTGCTTGAGGCCAACAGTTCAAGACTAGCCTGGGCAACTTAGCAAGACCTCATCTCTACAAAAAAAAATTTTTTTAAATTAGCGAGTTGATGGCATGCTTCTATTGCCATAACTGCCCAGAAGACTGAGGCAAGAGAAGGATCACTTGAGTCCAGGAGTTTGAAGTTATAGTGAGCTATGATCGTGCCACTGCAGTCCAGTCTGGATAAGAACATTAAAATAAAGGGTACAATTTGATAAGTTTTGCCATGGAATCATTGCCACAATCAAGATAATAAACCCATCACCCCAAAAGGTGTCCTCCTGATTCTTTGTAATCCCTCCCTCTTGCCCCTTTTTCCTCTTCCCAGATCAGCAACTTCTGATCTGTTTCTGTAACTTTGTTGCATTTTCTAGAATTTTTTAAAAATAGAATCATACAGTAAGTACTCTTTTTGGCTTCTTTCTGCACAGTTAATTTGAGATTTGTGTGTATTGCATGTATTAATAGTTCATTCCTTTTTATTGTGGAATAGGACTCCATCGTATGGATAACCACAGTTTGTACAGTCATCTTTTGATGGACATCTGGGTTGTTTCCAGTTTGGGCTACTACAAAAGAAGCTGCTGTGTACATTTTTGTATAGTTCTTTGTATGGAGATAAGCTTTATGTTGGGTGAATACTAGGAGGGAATGGCTGAGTCAGGCTTTTTAAGAAGCTTCCAAACTGTTTTTCCAAAATGTCTGTCACATGTTGTATTTCCATTATCAGTGTAAGAGAGTTCCAGTTATTCTTTATCCTCGCCAGCACTCAGTGTAATGAGCCTCTTTAATTGTAGACATTCTAATAGTTGAGTAGTGGTTGTCTCAATGTGTTTTAATTTTGTTGTTGTTGTTGCAGTTTGGCCGGGGCCCGGTTCAAACCTGCCACCCTCGGTATATAAGGCTGGCACCCTACTCGCTGAGCCACAGGCACCGCCCCTCAATGTGTTTTTAATTCATATTTACCTCTTGACTAGTGATGGTAAGCATATTTTCATGTTTATTTGTCATGTATGTTTCATTTTTGGTGACATAGTAAAGTCTTTTGCACTTTTAATAAAGCAAGTTTGTTTTCTTCTTATTGAATTGTAAAAGTTATTTATATATCTAGGTACAAGTCCTTTATGGATTTGCAAATATTTCCTGCTAGTGTGTGGCTTGAAGAGAAGTTCTGAATTTTGATAAAGTTCAATATATCATTTTTGTGTGGATTACACTTTTGATATTGTATCTAAGAAATTTTTGCCTAATGCAGTAGTGCTCAACTGAGGGTAACTTTGAACCTAAGGGAGAATTTGGCAATGTTTGAAGACATTTTTGGTTTCACAGTCATGATGCTGCTGATATTTAGTGTGTAGTGACTGAGGATGCTGGTAACCATCCTACAGTGTACAGGAACCCCCTGTATACCACTAACACCACAAGAAAGAATTATCCAGCCTAAAATGGCACTAGTGGCAAGGTTGAGCTATCCAGGACTGAAGCAAGTTCACAAAGACTTTTTCCTCTTTTCTCTAAGAAATTTTATAGTTTTAGGATTTATGTTACATCTATTATAAGATCTAATTTTTAACTTTTTCCTATAGTACAAGGTATGAATCAGAGTTCTTTCTTTTTTGTATCTGGATATCCAGTGCATTGGGGACAACATTTAGTCTTTCACCACCTATATGATATTAGCTTCTTCTTTGAAGAAGGTCCTTTTTAATCCTAGTTTGCTTAGGTTTTATTGGGTATAGATGCTGGAGTTTGCCAAAAACTTTTTTCACATCTATTGAAATGATCATAGGGTTTTTCGGTTTTAGTCTGTTAATGTAGTAAGTTGATTTTTTTTAAGACTGAGTCTTACTGTGTCACCCTGAGTAGAGTGCTATGGTATCACAGCTTACAATAACCTCAAACTCTTGGGCTTAAGCCATTCACTCTCTTGCCTCAGCCTCCCAAGTAGCTGGGACTACAGGTGCCCACCACAACGCCCGGCTATTTTTTGGTTTCAGTTCTCATTGGTGTTTGGCAGGCACAGGCTAGATTTGAACCTACCAGCTCTGGTGTATATGGCTGGCACCCTAGCTGTGCTACAGGCGCCGAACCAAATACATTGAATTTTTTTAATTTTAGACCAACATTCTTGGGATTAACCTACCTCAGACCTCTAGATTTCTTTTTTTTTTTTTCTTAAAGCTAGGTAAAAGTACTTTGTTTACAAAGATTTAGATTAACAGCATGTTACATCAAGTGAAGAGTACAGCAGTCCGAATAAATCCTTCCATTACAAAACCACTAAGACCCACTGTAACTAACTTTGGGAGTCAGGGTATTACACTTAAACTATGAGGTAGTTTGTAAGTGCTGCCTTATATCCCAATGGTTGGTTGATTTTGTTTTGTAAATACACACCCACACTAGCAGGCCATGGTCCCTGGCCAAATCTCTTGAGATGGCAAAAGTGTAAATAAAATGGATCACTTTAACAGAATGAATTCTTTAGCAGAATGCATCAGTCTACTCTAAGATCTTTTTTTAAGTTAAACAAAGACAAAAATATGGATGAGTCTATAGATTAACCAAATCCTATTTTCTGTATATTCCAATTTTGGCTTTTATTTAATGTTGATTATACAATACTCTGGTACTAACACATGTTTACAATGCAGAAAGATGAATATTTATTTACTGATTTAAAGACTAGGCAGTAGTGAGACAGAGGAAAGAGTAGAACAAGGAATTCAATGTGTAACTCACTGTGAACAGTCACGTGAGATAACTCACTACCTGTGGATGAGCCAAAGATGAACTTTTAGTTAGTGTATGTAAAGAGGGATTTAAAACATGTGTTTTAAACACAGCAGTTGAGCTAACTGCATTCCATATAATATGCCAAGGTTTACCTACCCTACTTCAAATAACTTGTCAATGCCCGGCCACTGGACCATAAAGTTGATTGGAAGTCAATCAATAGAAGTGAAGAACTTGGTAAAACATAAGTTTGTTGCCTAAAAAAATAAGATTGTTTTTCTTGCAATACAGTATTCTTTCAGTAACCAAACCATCTAGTGCAAAGTAATCAATTTACTTGCTATCAGAACAAGCACTGTGAAACAACGTTAGAAATAATTTCCCTTTTACAAAATAATTTACACTGACATAACATAAAATAGCCCCTTATACTATGAGCATAAGGGGTATTTTAAATTATTTGACTGCAATGTTTAAAATGCACAACTTAAAATCCCTTAACAGCAGATCTGTGGTTCTGGCTCTTTAGGTCAGGAACTGACCATTCCAAGAAGATAAAGATATAAAAGTTTAAAATGTACAATAACAAACCAAACCTTTTTTTTCTATGCAGTAGGGCAAGAATGAAGCTTATATTACAAAACCTTTACAAAAAGAGGGGGAAAAGGTTAGGACATTGTTAATTGTGCAAAAACGGTTAAGAAAATCAGCAGGTAAGCAAGGTGCAGAGATGAAACAATATGCTAGTGTTACTCCTCTGACGCTAGGCTAGGACAGTGCTTTTCAACCGGTGCACCTTGGCACACTGATCTTAGGTGTGCCTTGAAAACTTTTAAAGATCTTCAATCAGATTATTTTTGAAAGAAGTTTAAAGCACAGGAAGTATATTCTTTTTTTTTATGTTCTTTTTTTTTTTTGATCAGTGTAATTTAAGTGTGCCATAGAAGTTTAACTCTTGGTTCAAGTGTGCTGTGAGATTTAAAAAAATGGTTGAAAAGGGCTGGGCTTGGTGACCGAGCACCGTAATTCTAGCACTTTGGGAGGCTGAGGCAGAGTGGATCATCTGAGCTCAGAAGTTCAAGACCAGCCTTAGCAAGAACAAGACCCTGTCTCAACTAAAAATAGGAAGGAAAAAAAAACTAGCTGGGCATAGTGGCACACACCTGTAGTCCCAGCTACTCGGGAGGCTGAGGCAAGAGGATTGCCCAAGCCCAAGAGTTCGAGGTTGCTGTGAGCTATGGCACCACGGCACTCTACCCAGGATAATAGAGTGAGACTCTGTCTCAAAAAAAAAAAAAAAGTTTAAAAACACCACCCTACGAGCTCTTTTCAGCAAAAGTGTTCCCAAACATTGCCAGGACCAAAGGGTGAAGCCACTACTACCTGTGAACTGCAACTGTGTCTGTTTTTTGGTGTGAAATGGGAGGGAGCAACATGGTCACATACGAGTCATGCTGTACAAATTAGTATTTTATACTGTTCCAATGCCAGTAATCAATTTATTTTCTTCATTAAAATTCACTTAATATATTGTTACCTTGGTTCTTTCGAATTTTATACCTAGTATTTACTTTCTGTTGAGAAAAGGATAAGTGGGTGTGGTGACTCACGCTTGTAATCCTGGCACTCTGGGAGGTGGGAGGATTGCTAGAGCTTAGGAGTTAAAGACCAGCCTGAGCAAGAGCAAGATCCCACCTCTACTAAAAATAGAGAAATTAGCCAGGCATGCTTGTACACACCTGTAGTCCCAGGTACTCTGGAGGCTGAGCAGTGGGGGTCACTTGAGCCCAGGAGTTTGAGGTTGCAGTGAGCTATGATGATGCCACTGCACTCTATCCAGGGCTACAGAGCAAGACTGTCTCAAACAGAAAGGGGGGAGGGGAGGAGAAGAATAAAAATAAAAGGATACGATAGTACCAAAAAAAGGATAACGATATTTATTCAGTACAAGAGAATATATGCACATTGAACAAATTTCAGTGACCCCTATATATAATCCTCTAGCCTAACTTACTACTTGAACTTTTTGAGTATTTTCCCAGAAATGGTGATGTTCTGCAAGACATAGGAATGGAGATTCTAAAGACCTTTGAGCAAGATTTCTGTTGCCAAGAATCACCATTCCCAAGCCCCAATGTTCGGCCTGCCCCAATGCTCACACCACAGCCTGCCCAAGGCACACGGCCCTTCCTTTAAAAGCCTATGATCTCTATTAGACAGAAAGATGGATTTCAGGGAGCTTTGCCAGCTCTCTGGGACAAGACGTCTCTTGCACTAAAGATTCCTTTCTTTTGGCTCCGCACCTGTGGCTTAAGCGGTTAAGGTGCCAGCCACATACACCTGGGCTGGCCGGTTAGAATCCAGCCCAGGCCCCCCAAACAATGACGGCTGCAACCAAAAAATGGCCGGGCATTGTGGCGGGCGCCTGTAGTCCCAGCTACTTGGGAGGTGGAAGCAAGAGACTTGCTTGAGCGCAGGAATTGGAGGTTGCTGTGAGCTGTGATGCCACGGCACTCTATCCAGGGTGACAGCTTGAGGCTCTGTCTCAAAAACAAAACAAAACAAAACAAAAAAACACCAGCTTACCCAGGAGTAATTTCCTGTAGCCCTCCCCAAAGTGTGCAACCTTATGGAAAAGATTTTGTTCCATAGAACCTCATTGTACTTCTTTGAGCTCATCACAGTGTATCATATTAACAGAAAGATGGCTGATAAAGCATAGTGTCGGCAAAGGCTCCACACAGGCGCATTTGCTCACAAACATCCTGCACACACACACACAACTCCCTGTCCCACCCAGGTCCCCTGTAGGAGGGGATGGCATGGAGACTGACCGTGTCAATGCCCTCGGAGTCCTTTCTTGTCGTGCTGTAGCAGACTGTCCATTCCTGATCTAGTTCCCACTAAACTCCACCACCCCGTCCATCCCAGCTCATTTTGAGGTCATTCCAGCACTGTCCAGAACACCCAACTCCTCACTTTCCACAGTAACTATGTTTTCAGAGACCTGAGATGAGATGACAGTTTTCTAGCTTCTTGGCCCCTGGGATAACTGGGCTCTATTTCAAACCATGTCCCTTCAGGCCCAGCACACTCAGGGGTTTGGGCAGAACAGGATCAACCCGGGACAGGTAGACTGTACCATCGCCTCACCTTCCTGGTCACCCTGGTCAGCAGTTAGCATGGACAGGCACAGCTGTGCTGTGTCTTCAGCAATGTTGTCCTTAGCTGCCTGGGCTCAGACCCTCTGCCCCTCTCCTTGGCTCCTGCTGCTTTAGTGGCCCCAGCCTTTCAATGCTACTGAAGGGCACCTGGACCCCACCCTTCCTTTCTGATCACGTTACCTGCGCTTATGTCTTTATCATCTTTTGCCAAGACTGATACCTCCCTTTCTTCACCATTACGGTCTCTACACTGCTCCCAGCAACCAGCACTGTCCTTGAAAGACAGACTTTTTTTTTTTTTTGAGACAGAGTCTCATTCTGTCACCCTGGACAAGGTGGTATGTCGTTATCATAGCTCACAGCAACTTGAAATTCTTAGGCTCAAGCAATCCTCCTGCCTCAGCCTCCCAAGTAGCTGGGACTACAGGTGCCAGCCACAATGCCCGGCTGTTTTTAGAGGCAGGGTCTCCATCTGGCTCAGCCTGGTCTGGAACCTGTGAGCTCAGGCAATCCACTCGCCTCATCCTCCCTGAGTGCTAGCTAGGTTTATAGGCATGAGCTACTGTGCCCAGCCAGTTTTTCTACTTTTAGTAGAGATGGGGTATCGCTCGCATTCAGGCTGATCTTGAACTCCTGAGCTCAAGCAGATTGCTCACCCACCTACCTCACCACCCAGAGTGCTAGGATTACAGGCATGAGCCACTGTTCCTGGCCTGAAATACAGATCTGACTATTGAACTCCCTGGTTCAAAAATCAGTCAGCAGTGCCTGAATCCAGAATCAAACCTAAACTCACTAGTGGGTATTCAAGGTCTTCTACCATCGCGACCTTTGACCATCACAGCATCTCACTCATTCCACACTGGGTTGCCTGCTGTTCCCTGCCTGCGCCCTCTGTTTTCTCGCTCCTTTGAATTTGATGTGCTCCTCTGCCAGAATAGCCTCATAATTCACACACATGTGCCACAGATGTCTCTGCCAGGCCCTCCACAAACCCTTTCCTGATCTTCCTTTCCACTTAGCATTATGAGTGCCTCACCATATATTTTGTAGCTTAGTTATTTGCATACATGTGCATTTCTCCACGTTAGACTATAAAATGCCTATGGGCGGTGCCTGTGGCTCAGTGAGTAGGGCGCCAGCCCCATATACTGAGGGTGGCAGGTTCAAACCTGGCCCCGGCCAAACTGCAACAACAAAAATAGCCGGGCGTTGTGGCGGGCGCTGGTACTCCCAGTTACTCGGGAGTCTGAGGCAAGAGAATCGCCTAAACCCAAGAGGTGGAGGTTGCTGTGAGCTGTGACATCACAGCACTCTACTGAGGTCGACAAAGTGAGACTCTGTCTCCAAAACAAAACAAAAATGCTGGACCAATGGCAGTGTCCTACCCTTTTCATCTTTGAGTCCCACACAGTACCTGGGACATTTTCACCACAATAAAAGAAACGGGCTTATTGAGTACTGCATAGGCGTTCAAACTCTCGAAAATTGGTACTGAACAATTGCAGATTACTGAGATTCTATTTTTTAAAACTTCAGGATGTCACTTGCAGAGGCCGCTTGATGTATCTGAGTTTGTCCATGTCTGTCTTTACAGCTTGAGCCTGGAGGAGACCAACAAACTTTTGGATCAAAGGGAGCTTTTGGGTTTCAGCATCCTGTAAGGTAATGTGTGATTTCACAATAAGAAATCTGTAATTTCCTTTTAACCTAGGCATTAATACATTGTAGTGTCTTCAACATACACATTTTCAACAAAGTGGAAAATAATCCAGTATATTCTTTGATATTATTTAGTTCCTCATACCAAGGACTTTCAGGATATTTTGTTGTATTTCTGGACATATTTATGTATTGATTCATTCAGTGTTTCTGCTGCAAGGTGCAATTGGCCTCTTTTTTTTTTTTTTTTTGAGACAGAGTCTCAAGCTATCCCCCTGGGTAGAGTGCTGGGGCATCACAGCTCACAGCAATCTCAACTCTTGGACTTAAGTGATTCTCTTGCCTCAGCCTCCCAAGTAGCTGGGACTACAGGCACCTGCCAAAACTCCCGGCTATAGCCTCTCTTTTATTTATACTTCTCCTTACATATTATGCCTTATGATAAAGGTAATTGTGTTAAATAATTAATATGATATGTACTTAGATATTGAGATACATTTCTATTTCTCTACTAGGGTAGAAGCTAATATATTGTCTAGTGCAAAGTAGATCTTCTAAATCTATGTGTTGAATAACTAAGGGATGGATAGATAGGTGGTTGCAGCACAGTGGGTGCAGAGCACCACGACTGTTTTCCTCCAGCCTCTCAGTTGGACATTTGTGGTCCTAACAGTGACCAAGATTTTCACTGCCACCTCCCACCTCCGTGTCATCGATTTTAGGACTTTTTTTCATAGAATCTTACTATGTCACCTCTGTAGAGTGCTGTGGCATCATAGCTCATAGCAAACTCAAATTCTTGGGCTCAAGCAATTCTCTTGCCTCAGCCTCCCAAGTAGATGGGATTACAGGTGCCTGCCACAACACCTGGCTATTTTTTTGTTGTCATTGTTATTTGGCAGGCCCAGGCTGGGTTCAAACCTGCCAGCCTTAGTGTATGTGGCCGGTGCCCTAACTGCTGAGCTATGGGTGCTGAGCCCCATTTTAGGATTTTTATCTATCTTATTTTCTGTCTATCTCTCTTGATCTCTCCTTTCCTTCACCCCAAATTCACCATTCTACGGGTTTTTTTTTTTTTTTTTGGTTGTTGTTTTGTTTTTGAGACAGAACCTCAAGCTGTCACCCTGGATAGAGTGCTGTAGCATCACAGCTCACAGCAACCTCCAACTCCTGGGCTCAAGCCAGTCTCCTGCCTCCGCCTCCCAAGTAGCTGGGATTACAGGCATCCACCACAATGCCCTGCTATTTTTTGGTTGCAGCCGTCACTGTTGTTTGGCGGGCCCAGGCTGGATTTGAACCCGCCAACTCAGGTGTATGTGGCTGGCACCTTAGCCGCTTGAGCAACAGGTGCCAAGCCTCTTTGAGGTGTTTTTGCCCTGGATGTCCTGGAAGGTTACTCTCACTTCTAGAGATGAAATTCAGAGCCCCTCAGATTGGTCAGAGGGAAGCTTTCCTGGTGTCCCTTACATAAGTGGTTTTTAGTCCTCATGGAATCAATGGGGAAGCTTTTAAAAATACAGACACCTGAGGGATCCACACCCCACCCCACCCTCCACCCCCACCCTCCCACACACACACACCCTGAGCCTGCCTCACAGATACTCGGCTGCTGCTACTTGGATTTTGTGGGGTTTTTTGTTTTTTGAGACAGAGCCTCAAGCTATCGCCCTGGATAGAGTGCTGTGGCATCACAGCTCACAGCAACCTCCAATTCCTGGGCTCAAGCAAGTCTCCTGCCTCCGCCTCCCAAGTAGCTGGGATTACAGGCACCCGCCACAACGCCCGGCCATTTTTTGGTTGCAGCCATCATTGTTATTTGGCGGGCCAGGTTGGATTCGAACCCGCCAGCTCAGATGTACGTGGCTGGTGCCTTAGCCCGTTGAGCCACAGGCGCTGAGCCTGCTCCCTAGCTTTTGATCAGTTGAATGCACTGTGGCTGCTGAGGCATGACCTACAGCCATGTAACTGTGCATCACACACTAGACATATCATTTCATTTTATATTTTCATTACAGACAATTTCAGACATACACAAAAGTGGAGAGACCCACAGTTAAACTCACATGTACCTAATCACCAGGCTCAGTAATCAACATTCTTCTGATTTGATTATATCTATCACCCCTAACAGTTTCTTTATCCTATTGTTAGCATATTTTATTTTATTTTTGAAATGGGGTCTCCCTCTGTCATCCTGACTAGAGTGCAGTAGCATTATCCTGGCTCACTGCAACCTCAAACTTCTCCTGCCTCTCAAGTAACTGAGACTACAGGTGCGTGTCATCCTGCCCACCAACTATTTTTTTTTTAAACAGTCTCACTATGTCGCCCTTGGTAGAGTGGCATGGCCTCTCGGCTTACAGTAACCTCAAACTCTTGGGCTTAAGCGATTCTCTTGTCTCAGCCTCCCAAGTAGCTGGGACTACAGGTGCCTACCACAACGCCCGGCTACTTTTCATTGCAGTTATCATTGTTGTTTAACTGGCCAGGCCATGTTCAAACCTGCCACCCTTGGTACATGTGGCTGGCACCATAATCACTGTGCTACAGGCACCAAGCCCACCAATTTTTTTTTTTTAACAGACAGGGTCTTGCTACATTACCCAGGCTGATCTCTAATTCCTGGCCTCAAGGGATCCTCCTCAGCCTCCCAAAGTGCTAGGGTTACAGGTGTCAGCAACTGTACCCAGGTATTGTCGGCATGATTTTTTGTTTTTAGTTTTGTTTTTTGAGACAGATTCTCACTCCGTCACCCTGGGTAGAGTGCTATGGTGTCATAGCTCACAGCAACCTCAAACTCTTGGGCTCAAGCAATTCTCTTGCTGGAACTACAGGTGCCCACCACAGCGCCTGGCTAGGTTTTTTCTAGTTTTAGTAGAGACTGAGTCTTGCTCATGTTTAGGCTCTTGAGCTCAGGATTCCACCTGCCTTGGCCTCCCGGAGTGTGGAGATTACAGGTGTGAGCCACCTCGGCCTGTTAGCATGTTTTAAAGCAAATCCCAGACATCCTACAAATTCACCCGCAAGTACCTCAGCAATAAATACCTAATTTTTAACATGGCTAAGAACTAAACTATGCTTATAGTTATGTCTTAGATATATAATCTGTCTATTGCAGGATTTCTCAGCATTGGCACTATTAACACTTTGGGCTGGATAACTGTTGTGGGGACCATCCCATGCATTTTAGAAGATTTGCTAGCATTCCTAGTCTCCGGACATTGCCAAATGTCCCCCGCTGGTTGAGAACCACTGGGTTACTGGAAATTTTAGAAAGTAAAACATTCGTTAAATGTTATTTATAGGAAGGTGTTTTCTCTTTCACTTTCCTCCTCTTTTTTTTGAGACAAGAGTCTCACTCTGTTGCCCTTGGTAGAGTGCTGTGGCGTCACAGCTCACAGCAACCTCCAGCTCCTGGGCTTAGGCAATTCTCTTGCCTCAGCATCCCGAGTAGCTGGGACCACAATGCCCGGCTATTTTTTGTTGCAATTTGGCCGGGGCTGGGTTCGAACCTGCCACTCTTGATATATGGGGCCAGTGCCCTACTCACTGAGCCACAGGCGCTGCCCAACTTTCCTCCTCTATACAAAAAAAGGAGATATTGAAATCGGGTTTGCAAGGCAGCACCCATAGCTCAGTGGGTAGGGAGACAGCCACGTATACCCAGGCTAGCAGATTCAAACCTGGCCCGGGCCAGCTGAACAACAATGACAACTGCAACAATAAAATAAAAATAGCCGGGCATTGTGGTGGGCACCTGTAGTCCCAGCTACTTGGAAGGCTGAGATAAGAGAATTGCTTAAGCCCGAGAGTTTGAAGTTGCTGTGAGCTGCGATGTCACAGCACTCTACCCAGGGTGACATAGTGAGACTCTGTCTCAAAAAAATAATAATAATAATCAGGTTTGCAAATATGTAGTGCTTATTTGACAAACCCTGTCATTTCCAAAGAAGACCACAGGGAAAAATGCAAATAAAATCTGTTAGTGAATAAAAAGTATGGGACAAGGGATTATGGGGCAGGGGGAATATTTTAAATACTTTCCAAGTATTATGGGAATCCTAAATTTTATAAGACCTAAAAGTTAGGGGTTCCAAATTGTATATATTTAAGCTTTTTTCTTTTTTCCTTTGTATTTTTCCCCCGAAGCACGTCTTTTCTATTCTGGATTTGCTTGTTCAGATCACAGCTCACTTCAGAACTAGGGTGGGTTGGTCACCAGTTCTCTCCATTAGGTGCCTGTGGTCCCAAGTTCTGGTGACAGGAAAACACTGATTGGGGATGTGGCTGCTTCTAGGGAAGAGGATCTTCTAGAAGGAGTTGGGGACAGTTTTCAGGTTGATTAATGGTGTATTTGTTTCTTAAATACTAGACTTTATCTGCCTGCTTCAAAACGTCAAGAATACCTATGGAGTTCCGGGGAGAAAGTGCTGGCCAGTTTCCCCGTGCAAGCCACAATTCACTTCTACAACGATGAGTCTGATTCTGACAATGAAGAGCAAGAGGAAGAAACCCCGCCTTGCCATCCTCCCTGCCAGGAGGTAGACGATCTGCAGGGAAATGACCCTGGGGGAAAGAGCACAGACCAGCCCTTATACCAACGGTGGCCACCTGGAGAAAGGGGTGGCTTCTGTGGTGAGGGTCAGCTTCCCCACAGTGACCCCTCAGGGAACTATAAGTGCTGCTCAAAAGAATGAATCAATGAATCTGGTCTCTCTCCCATCCCCGCCCCACCAGCCTGCCTTTTCCTGGGCCCCGTCCAAGCTGGCCTCACCTTCACTCTTGGAGATAGCCAGGTCAGGACACTTTGCACCCTCTGCTGAATTCGCAGAGGCTGGGGGCTGCACAGAGTCTACTCATGGCAAGAGCTCAGCTTTTACTTTTCTTCCTTCTGGGGATTCTTTTTTAGTGCACTCATGCATGCCTTTGAGAAAGGATTCTAGAACAAAGAAGTTTGTGTCAACACTGGGTGTTATCAGGAGAGCCAACTTTCAAAGCTCATTTAGCATTGTCACTCTGCTGATCAGCTTACAAACTGTTCCTATAGGGAAACCCACGCCCACCTCTCACTTGACCCCAGACTCATTATTTAGGTATTTCTGCTTTTATAAACATAATTTAGGTATTACATCCCAATTTTAATCCATTGTCCAAGAGTTGATACAGTTGTTTAGAATTGGGGGGAAAAAACCCATTTATTTGAAAAAAAAAAAAAAACACTGAATAATTTCCTTAAGGATAACAAAGAAAAAGGTATGGATTTCTGGGGGACAATTCTGGATAAAAATGTATATGACTACTTGTATAAATACTGTGTGTATGAATGTACAAGGATTAGAACTTTAACTCTTATTTGACGACTGCTTTGGCTTGTTACTTGAGTAGACTATCACTATTTTTTTTTTGTAGAGACAGTCTCACTTTATCGCCCTCGGTAGAGTGCCATTGCGTCACACAGCTCACAGCAACCTCCAACGCTTGGGCTTAGGTGATTCTCTTTTATTTTTATTAAATCATAGCTGTGTACATTAATGTAATTATGGGGTACGATATGCTGGTTTTATATATAATTTGA